>CABHPP010132197.1:31385-48165 GCA_902168425.1 Peromyscus attwateri
CTCTGCCCAGTTCTGCCCTCTCACCTTCCCTGGGTGTTGGTCCCAAAGGCCTTTCCTGATGAGTGCTAAATGTTAAACTCTATCTCAGATCTGTCCTCAGGATGCAGCCCTCAAGACCAGCACAGGAGTGGGCACCCTTGCTCAGATCTTGGATCTCAGAACACTGAAGTGTTAGTCACCCAGAATAGGAACTAAGCAAATCCCTCACAGCCCCTACATCGTTACCACCACACTTCCTCAGGATGGCCAGTTACAGCTTGTCGCCTGGCACACAGAGAAATAATACATTACCAACCCCAGACACAGTACTGCTACAGAAGCTAATATCTTCTAGTAGCAAAGCACTCCCTAGGCTTCCCAAATTGCTCTCAAAAGCGGCAATTTAGGCAGGTTGGTTTGGGGGTTTTTTGGTTTTGTTTTTTTCTCAATTTTCATAAAACAAAGATACAGGGGACTTTTGAATCAACCATGTGAGAAAAAAGTCTCTGGTGTGTTAAACATCACATTGTGGTCTCCACACATTGCTGCTTATGAAAAATGGCATTGATAAATGGTTCCTCCCATCTCAGCTGCTAAAAGGCTGATGTTAGAGATTCATCCATTTTAGGAATCCATGCTGAGCAAAGGTGACCTCAGCGCTAACACGCGGAGCTTTTGTGTTTGTAAAGGACGGAAGGCTTCAGCCGTGTTTGTGGAAAAACAAATGACAAACATCTGAGATACTGAATGTGCTTGTGTCCTTGTGATGCATGATGAGATAGGTCTTCTGTACCAATCAATACTGGGGGTGTAGACGGTGCCACAGGATGCAGCGATTACATTCTGAGCTTGTTAGCACTACTCAGCTCCTAAAGGCAGTTAATAAGAGCATCCGATACAAGACTTACTCATGCTCAAATGCCGTAGGAAACGAGAAACAGATCATGAAATGTGGGATTCAAGGAGGGTGCCACAGTGGTGAATAGCCCTCTGTCTGGTGTGAGAAGACACAGCCTTCACAACTGGCAAAGTCAATCTGACATTTGGCTGTATTTATCTCCAGAAAAAGAAACAACTTTCATACACTTAGCAACACACAGCACCCAGAGAGCTGCGACAACAATCTGGCCAACCATTTAGCAAGTGCTTTCTGAGCGGTGTTTAGGAGAGGACTCCCACCTCTGGTACTACATGAGGAAGCCAGCCCACAAGGAAACAAAGCAGAAGGTGCCCCCCTGCCCCCCACAGAGGCAAATTTCATCTATTAGGAGACTCCTAAGTACTCACAGCATGAAACTGGCCATCTCGTTCATTTTTTAAGTGAAGCTTGGTGTTTTCAATGAAGCGCATTGAAAATATTCGTAAAGTTTGCAGCTGAGCTCTGAAACTCTGCACCTATTAAACTGTAATTCCAGTACCTGATCACTGCTATGCTACCTTCCATTTTCGTGATTTCGATTACTCTTGCTACTATGCGTCAATGAGACCAAGGAATGTTTGCAGTGCTGTGTGTAAGTGAGATCGAGCCACATTTGTCTTTTGTGCTATCACTTAGCACAGTGTCTCAGGGTTCATTCACGCTGTGGCGTGTGTCAGAATCTTCTTCCTTTTCAAGGCATAATGTTCCATGAGATGTGCATACCATAGTTTGATTATCTGTTCATCCACCAAAGGACCCTTGCTCCCATAGGTTAGCTTTTGTGACAGATCATGCTAATGAACATCCATATACAAACACCTCCTCCAGGCCCTGACTCCAGTGCATAACTTAGTGAATGAAAAGTATTAGGCAAAGTGCTCACTGGATTAGGCCTGTTGCAGTGGGTGGTGGCAAGGAAATGCATTTAATTAAATAACCATGAAGGCAAGTGGTGGTTAGTGTTAATTATTAGCGGTGCTCTTACCCTGCCAGGAAATGTCACGAAACATGACAGAATCCACTAACAAGAGTTTTATTAAGATAAGAGAGAGAGACGGGTGTGCTCAGGCCTATTGAAAGACATGTGCATAAAGAAGGAAGCTGGGAATATGGCACCGGCTTATAAAGGCTGGGTGGCACATGTGTACACAGGTTCATGTGGCTACTCCACGCATGCGCGTAGATCACATGGTTGCATTGCACACTTTATGCAACCATGCAAAACCAAGGGGTCCTGCTCATGTGAGATGTTTTGAACCGGAAATGGCTATTTTGACCCGGAACTGGCTAGGCGGAAGTGTCTAGGTCCACTGGACATGCCCAACCGTAGGGGCATGTTGTGAATCTATCAGTTAGGATATCACCTGGCACATGCTATGAGGTCAAGAAATAGTGGTTAGCCAACTGGTCTGTGACAGGGCAGAGGAAATAGAGACACAGGCTGAAGGGAGCCTTAGAAAATGAAGTTTAGATTTGTCAGTGAACTGGGCTTGGTTTATAATGAAGTCATATCTACTTTAGTGGGGAGGTGGCCAGCCCATACCATCACCATACCCACCCTCTAGGTCGAAGTACCGATGGCAATGATGCCAACCTTCTTCAGGCAGCCACCGATAAGCTAGAATCATTCAGTCCTTCACAGCATCGATCCCAAATCTCTGTTGCTCGTGTCATTGGGAATCTTGCCCTTCAGGTTTTCCAGAGTGTAGTCAACACTCTAAAAATACACACCCCTCAAACAGGTCAAAGTTATTGCCCAGCACGGGAGGGGGCTCTCCTAGGATCGGGGCTGTTGTTCTAACACAGAAGAAACTGCACCTCCCCTGCTCAGTCAGCAAATCCCTTGCCTTGTGAGCATAAGGACCTGCGTTCAACTCCCGTCCCACGCATAAAGTTCAGGCATCACTGTATGTGCTTGTAATCCCACCACTGTGGGGGGGGGGCAGCAGCAGACGGATCCCTGGAGTCTGAGGGCCAGCCATCCCAGCTTAATAGGTAAGCCCAGACAAAAGAGAGACCCTGTCTCAAAAATAAGGCAGTATTCTTGAGAAGCAACACCCAAAGTGGTCTCAACACGAAACACACACATATACACCTGCATACATATGTACTTCCCCCTCACACCCACATATATAAGTAAAACAATACCCAATCCTCCCTCCCCCAAGTCCTGTCTCCAGTGAAGCTATTTAAGCATCAGAAACACTGTGTAGAACCTGAGTTCCAAGGCATAGGAGGGAAATATACTAGACAGGAGCAAAGGCACAGAGTAGGCATGTTCTAATAAAATCAAGAAGTCTAATGGTGACTTGTCAAAGCATCTGTGTGAGGTCTTGTGTGCCCTGCACACTGTACTGGGAAATGACATTCAGTTTAGACTTTAATCAGGACAGGTGGAGCCACAGGCTTAGCAAGAACACAAACACAGCATAACAATAGAATGGCTACAATTACAGAAGCACCACAGCCAAGCCACAACACTCATTCCATGTGGCTAGGATCATCAACATGGCGGGCAGCTTTATAAGGTTGGTCCCCTAGAGGGGATAGGAGTCTGGTCCCTACGATTTATTGTATAGGCCACCAACCCTGTAAGAGTTAGGGCCTAATAGCAGGTGGTTGGATCATGAGACTCCACTTTCATGAAGGAATCCACAGCATCCCTTGGGTCAGCCTCACACTACATTATTCCAAGAGTACGGGTTGCTATGAAGCAGATTCAACTGTCTGCCTGCTTTCTTGTAATCAGCGTGTTGTCTGATTCTCCACCATGTTGTGATGCCCTCAGGGATCCCTAGTCAGCACACTGTGGTACTATGAAATTTGAAAGTTCCAGACACCAGAATTGTGAGCCAAATTAAACTTTTTTATCTAAAATATCCATGCTTGAGTGTTTTGTTATAGCACCATGTGGACTAAAATACACGGCTTTGGGGATCTTTACACGGCTAATGCTCATGCAGAACTTGACTCAAGGCCTCTCTTTAACCTCTCCTCCATTCCCTGCCCTCTTCTGTCCTACCACCCTAGTTTATCCCATGCCATAAAATGAGCCCCAATGTTCCCACGTTTCTTACGCATACTGGAGTTGTCAGCCCCTAGAAAGAGCTCCTTGATCTGTGATCTTTATCTGCAGCTTCTACGGCAGTCCTGGCAGAGCAAGGGGGACTGTCAGCATCACACTTGCCAGACAAAAAAGAGACCGTCCTGCTTGCAAGCGGCAAGGCAACTCAGCTAGGTGCTAATGCAAAAGGAGAGGAGACAGACGAGAAGACATCCCAGACAGAGACCCGGGACAGGATGAAAGCTGAGTTAACGTGATAAAAATTGCTGCCGGCAGCCAAGATGGCCAAGTGAAGCCCTTCAGCGTCTCCATCTATGACCTCCACAGCATCTACTAGTTATCAAGGGACCTCGGTATCCAAACAGCACAGACCATGTCAGTCCTATTTCCTTTACACCCACCTGCACACTGTTCTAGTTCCCCATCATTCTGCCCCAGGCTCAGTTGTCCCTCAAAGAGAGGCCTTCTAAGCACATCTTTTATCAAGCCACTCCTTGCTCAAAAATATACTGATAAATGAACCAGAAGCCAGGTAAGCACAAATAATATAAAACAGAACATTTGGGGGTACCAAAGGGCAAGGAAGTGCTTAAAAATAACTAAGCAGATGGTCAGATGAGTGGATGAGTAGATGCGATGGGTAGACAAGCTGACAATGGTGGATGGATAGAATTTCAATGGACAGATGGATGGATAAATAGATGAATGGGTGGATGGATGTGTAGAAGTAACCGTCTTATTAAATAAGAAACACAGAGCCAATGCAAAGATGAAAGCCCAAGAGGTCAGAACTAAGAGCCTTACCCTTCACTCCTGCAGCTATCCTCTTCAGCCAAGAGAGCTACTTCCTGTGTGTTTGTCTTTATATAGACTTTCTGTTCTGCCTTCTCATTGGTTGTAAACCCAACCACATGACCGTCTCGTCACTGCCTGTCTGTACAGACCTCCAGGTCTTCTATGGTTGGTATTGAGAGTAAAGGCGTGTGTCTCCATGCTGGCTGTATCCTTGAACACACAGAGATCTACCTGGCTCTGCCTACCAAGTGCTGGGATTAAAGGTGTGCACCACCACCGCCCAGCCTGCTATGGCTTGCTATTAGCTCTGACCCCCAGGCAACTTTATTTATTAACATACAAATAAAATCACATTTCAGTACAAATAAAATATCACCATATGGATGGGTGTGGGTGGTTAGGTGGGTGAGTGAGTGGGTGGGTAGATGTATTAATGGACAGATGGATGGATGGGTAGATGGTTGGGTGGGGGGTGGTTGGATGGGTGAGTGAATGGGTAGTAAATAAGTAAGTGATTGAATGGATGGATGGGAGACATATCAGGCTGAACCAAACCTCCTTATAAAGACATTTGGCTGGGAAAGTGAACTAAGCATGTCAGGTAAATCAAAGCAGAATGCTGGATGTTTGTTTTAAGTACTCCTTAATGTTTTGATTTTCCTTGAAAATGACGGAAGCTGTCAAGCTCAGGCAGTCTGGCTGTTCCACTGACAGCTGTCAGGTCCTTTGTCTGCATCCCCTCCAGTCGCTTGGGAGTAAACCCACTGCCTGTCCCAGACACCGCAGGGACTTGGGCCAGATGGGAGCTGCTGCTCTGGCCTTTGCGGCCCTGAGTCTGATGGAACTGAGAGAGATGTTGCTGTCTCTCCTGCAGGTTCACCAGGAGCTGCAACTTGTGCAGCCTCAGCCGTCAGAGCCTCCTCCAGCTGCCTCATGGCCATGGCGACTTTGGATTACCCATCTGTAGCAACTCCAAGTGATCCCGCCAATAGCCTCTCTGGATCTCATTGCCACTGTCCACAGTGTGATGTCCAGTGAGCATGCTTGGCTGGCTGTATAAGCTGTGCTTCTCAGAGCACTACTGGCTGTCTGGGAGACCATACACTTATCAGTATCTCTGCTGTTGCTGTGTAGGACCAACGAAAGTCTCACCTGAGTGTTTTCCTGCCTTCCTGTATCTTTATCACTAGATTTCATGCAGAAGCACACATACACACATACATGTGCATGCACACACACACACACACACACACACACAGCAGCAGCAGCAGCAGCAGCAGCAGCAGCAGCAGCAGCAGCTAGAAGGTGACTGGGGAGTTCCAGAGAATGTCCCAAAGCATAGACTGTAGAGATCTGAGACTATAAACAACTACTGAAGTGCTGACGGGATGAGAGTGGTGTGGAGCTGAGACTATGGTACACAAAGGGCTACAAAGGACTGAGACTGACAAAGAGCATCAGGCTGTAGCCACCAAAGTTACTATCTCTGCCTATCCAGGCTGCAGAACTGTGAGCTGAGAGGATACCGTAAGCTCGGAGCTGTGCTGTGAGGACTCAGTACCCCAACACCCTGATCACAAAGCTGTAGCAACAACTCAATGCTGCTCTCCTGCTGCTGGAGGCCCAAAGCCCTAACAGTGAGACCTGAGGATTCCAACAGCCAAGGCTAGCAACTACTGACAGGGAAGATTCCATGCCAGGTCCTAGGCGTTCACTTCTCCTTCACCCCACGTCCTGTATCTTAGCCGATTCTCTTTCCAAAATTCACATGAAAGCTGCATCTTCAGAGCATTTCAGAACCACCATTTTCACCACAGGCTGGAAATTATGGACCCCTCCCTGTGTGTCTGGTCTCCCTCAGTGAGTTCTGTGTTTCCTCAGTGGCTGTTCCTGTAGAGACCAATTCTTCATCTGCCATCCTCTCTACCCTGGATTCCCAGTGCCTCAGGGAAGGGATGGTTCATGTCTATCATGCAGCCCTCAATCAATGCTAACGATGAGCAGGATTAATTGAGAAGGAGTTCCTCCCAGAGCTGTGCAGTCCCTTCTGCTTAGCCAGGATTGTAAGACAGAGGCTGCAGGCTGGGCTGGCAGTGAGCATCCTGGGAGGCAGGACTCATCCATCACTGTCTTTGCAGCCCCCCACAGTGTGGAACTTCCGCACCTGCCGTCTGCAAAGGCCCATCAAATAAAGTCATATTCTCTGGCTCTGTGAAAAGCCAGTGTCTGAACTAAACTGTATAAGCACTCATCAGACATGTCTCCCACTCAAGAAACTCCTTTCAGATGGACCTGAAACAACCGTTAATGTAAACAAGGTCACTCATACAAACAGCAACCAAAACAATTCCTCATTAAATTGAACCCCTTGACAGGGAGCACTTGCCACAGTCAAAACGCCAGTAATAAATTTGTATTCTTCTTTAAAAGTCCTAGCCTCACAATTGTCAGATTTTCCCAGATCTGCTCCTCCATGCCCTGGTGAACCAAACGGCTTCCTCCAGGGTGCTGCTGCTGCCCATCCACGACCCAGATTCTCCATCGACTTCTCGTCACTCTTCCTTGACGCCTGCTGTCCTCTAGATCACGAGGAAGTAAACACTTTGAATCCCACTTCGAGGTCAGGGAATTCATTTTTTTGAAGCTGTTCCTAGTATGTGTTCTTTTCATATTGATTTCTTACAATTTCCAAGAGAGTCTGAATAGCAGTGCAGAAATAGGTCTAGAATTTCAAACCCACTTTTAACGTTCAGCACTAAATATTTCATTTATGTGTCTCTTACATAATGCTGTATGTCCACCTTAGTATTGATTTTCCCACATCCACCTTCAATATTTGATCACAAGGATGAGAACAACCGGAAAAAAAAAAAAAAAAACCAGCTTGGTCCAAATGTAGTCGGTCTCCTGATAACGCAATAAAAAACGAGAAAAGCAAGAACAGAATTCATCTCTCAGAAGAGAAACTGCCTGTGTTTTAGAAATGGCTTTATAGAGTTCTACCTCAACACAAAGTGATATGAAGAGTCGTGGAGCATCCTTGGCAGTGCAGTTTGCACCTCTGCCTCGGGGCCAAGCTGAGAGGACCGCCCCATGATAGCATGACAGCACCGCCCACCCCTGCCCCCCGCCCCCTGCCCTGGTTCCCCATCAGAGAGAGGTGGGATACAGAAAGTGTGGCATCTACCTCCAGCCAGGGAATCTCTACTGATCTGAATGAGGACTCCTTCTGCTGCCCTCTTGAGCTTCCTCCTGTATGAGCCGATCTATGGTAGTGCATGCCTATAATCACAGCCCTAGGGAAACAGAGACGAGCAGATCTCTGTGAGTACAAGGACAGCCTGGTCTACATAGCAAGCTCTAGACCAGCCAAAGCTGTATAGTGAGACTCTATTCAAGAAGAAGAAGAGGAGGAGGAGGAGGAGGAAGAGAAGGAGGAGAGGGGAGGAAGCAGAGGAGGGAGGAGGAGGAAGAGAAGGAGGAGGAGGAAGAGAAGAAGGAGGAGGGGGGAGGAAGCAGAGGAGAGAGGAGGAGGGAGAAGAAGAGGAGGAGGGAGGAGAAGAAGAGAGAGGAGGAGGAAGAGTCCTATGATCACAATGCTGCTTCCACTTTAGCTATACAATCTTGGCCTTTCCACATTCCTGTAGCCATCAGTTTTCCAGACATGCTCAGGGAATACTCAGCCAGCAGCTGACCCACTAGTCTTACAAGCTAAAAATACGAAACTCTTTATGTCCCCCCTGCTTGTAGCTTCCACCCTCACCCCACCCCCCAGGTGACTAAGTCTTGTAATTCTCCTCAGAAAAACCTCCTTACTAAGCCCCACATTTTTCATCTAAAGTAGGTTGCTGGGGCTTTGATTTTCCTACCTTGAACTGCAGTTAAGAATGGCTTCTATGCTCCTTTACGAAAGGCTGCAAAGGAGAAAGTGGCACAGAGAAGGCAGGGTGGCTTCAGTTCCCACAGCAAGGGGAGCCAGAGGAGGATGAATGAGAGCAAGAACAACAGGAACCAACCTCATCCTCGTCCCCCTGAGGTGCTGCTAAAGAGACCTCAAAACGTGGCTAGGGTGCGTTTTCTCCACTATTGGCTGTGAGGTTACCCTTTCTGCTTCTTTGTACTATAAGTAGCCCTTGAGATATTTCAAAAAGATGTTCACTGATGTACATGAGTTGGAATGTGGCCAGAGAGAATGGAGTGAATGGATAGGAGGAATAAGGGAGTCTGCACTGGACTAGAGGGCTAGAAAACCTCAGGAGTTTCAAGTCAGCCTGAGCTACATAGTGAGTTCCAAGCCAGCCCGAGCTACACAGAGGGAGCCTACCTCAAAATACCCAGGGTGGAGGAGGCAGCAGAGGAGAATTGTGCGTGCCTACTGTCCTGGTGTCTGTGCTGCCGAGACGATCGCCGTGATCAGAACAACTTGGAGGGAAGGGTTTATTTCATCTTACAGGTTGAAGTCCATGATCAAGGAAAGTGAAGGTGAGAACTTGAGGCCAGTTCACCACGGCTGCCTGTGAAATGATCTGTCTAGGGGCAGCATAAGGGAAAGATGTAGTCATGCCCTGTTTACAATAAAAGTGCAAATCTGGAACCACACAACATCCAGCAACATGGGAGTTCTGTCCCTCAGTAGCAGTTCTATGCAAACAGTAAGGAAATTTTGCCTCAATTTATTCACCAGTTAAAAAAAATTCACCATTGAAAACTAACCTACAGTAGGTATGCAGAGGGTAGAAAGCCCCAACAATCATGGGTTTTCATGGTAATGATTCTCTGTGTGTCTCTTAGTGTGTATTAGTCAGGGTTCTCCAGAGTAACAGAACTTATATAACGAATCCACATATATATGGATTTGTGTTGCTACTGTTAGAAGAACGGAGATCACATTATGGGGGTGGGGGGGGGCAGTTCTGTCTCAAATAGTGATGGGCTAGATTATTAAGGACAACACACTCAAAGGAAACCAGGAAAACAGCAAATAACTAACAACATAGCAAGATTCCTGAGCTCTGTGTGGGTAACATGGTAAGTCCAGAGGAAGCTGAGACTCAGTGGAGCTTGTAGGCAGGTTTGGTATGTTCTCAAGGTTAAAGAGATTAAAAAAAAAAAACTTGGGAGAGAAAGAGAGGAGATGAAAGAGCAAGATTGGGGCTGAGGCTCCCGTGTTGGAACACTTTAAAATCAATTTCTGAAACCAAGGACAAAAAGAAAGTACTTTCTTTCTTAGGGTATCTTTTCATAATTCCTTGAAAATACCATGCATGTATATGGTGTATTTTGATCATGCCCATCCCAACTGCCCCTTCATTGCTTACAATTCCCCTATCATGTCCCTATCCCCCCTTCATGACCTCTGTTTCTTTTGTGATCCATGGAGTCAAGTTGGTGCTGCCTGCTGGAATGCTGATGATATTGTTGGCTTGATCTTGTGCAGGTAAGCACAGCTATGTGATTGCAACAGCCATATCATGTCCAGAAGACAATATCTCACAGCACTCAACCTTATCTTTAGCCTCTTACATTCTTTCTGCCCCCTCCTCCACATTGTTTCCTGAGCTTTGAAGGAGTTGATAAGACTGTCATATTTAAGTCTCAGTACTAAACAGTCACTTAGTCTCAGCACTTTGAGTAGTTATGCATTTCTGTGTTGGCTGCTGCCCGCTACAGAAAGAGGCATCTCTAGTCAAGATTAGCAGCAGCACTAATCTATGTATAAACCAAACAATCACGGACATTACTACTATGAGCTATACCAAGTGTTCATGATGAAGATTTGAGAAAGGTAATTTGGGGTGTGGCCATGCCAGTGGAAAGGGGCAAGCTATCATCAAGAAAAACACACACACCTGTAGCTAGAGTTTTCCTGCCTGGCCCACAGTCAGAACAAATCTGTGTCACCTGCCAGTCCCACAGCCACTCAGACCCAACCAAGTAAACACAGAGATTTATATTGCTTACAAACTGTATGGCCGTGGCAGGCTTCTTGCTAACTGTTCTTATATCTTAAATTAGTCCATTTCTATAAATCTATACCTTGCCACGTGGCTCGTGGCTTACCGGCATCTTTACATGCTGCTTGTCCTGGCGGTGGCTGGCAGTGACTCCCTCGGCCTTCCTGTTCTCTCTGTTAGTCCCGCCTATACTTCCTGCCTAGCCACTGGCCAATCAGTGTTTTATTAGCAACACATTTGCCATACAGAACATCCCACAGCACACACCTTCTCCATAACAGAGGGAAAAAAAATCATTTGAGGTTCATCCTAGGTGTTCTAAGGACTCAAGACTATTTCCAGCTTTCCTATCACTTGAAGGAAAATACAACTAACAGGACAATATTCAAGGAAACTGATGGTCAGCTCTATAACTGAGTATAGAGGCAGGAGCTAACAGGAAGCTACCAAGAAGAAGCTTGGGGAGGTCATAGGCTGTGCACACAGGGCTGCTGGCACCTCTGCTCACTGCTTCTGTTACCACAAGGTAAGACTCTACCATCAAGTGAGTGAAGAAAACACAAGTGTGCACTAGCCAGGGAGCATTCTCAGAGACGCTCAAAGTCAAGAGAGAATAAAATCAAAGGCACTGGAATAATTTGAAGCCTTAAGGGCCTAGAACTATGACAACTAAAAGGCATGCAGGGAGGCAAGAAAAAATAGTGTAAGACACAAAGTAAGTCTAAAAAATCAGACTCAGTATTGCAGAGAGATTGGAGCAGGCAGCTACTGCTCACATACTGGTTTGTATATGTTGGGGAAGGCAGACAGGGTGAGAAACAGGTGAGTAATGGAGACATTCTAAGAACAAATGGAAATGGAAAACTAGAAAGTGAAATCACTGAAGCGCAATAGCTTGCACGTGTATTTGAAGCTCTCTCCTCGAGATAAAGGAACCTGATGCTCAGAAAGTTGTTCTGAAAAAGCAAGGGCAACAATGAGGAAATAAATTATGAAACATTCCCCAAGATAGGCCACACTGATGGACATGAAAAATACCTTAATAGTTATAAGAATGGGAATCACAGGCAGTACTAATGGACAGAGGTTGCCTGGATGTGCTTAACACTTGGGAAAGTAAAGAACTTGCCGTCAGTAGGCTGCAGGTCAAAAGGTCTCTGGAGCTGAGGAGGTCGCTCGGCAGGTAAATGTGCTACCACACCTGATGTCTTGAGTTTGATCCCAGGAACCCGAATATTGGGAGAAAAGAACGAAATCCCCAAGTTGTCCTCTTTCTCCATGTGTGTCCTGTGGCGTGTGTGTGTGTGCGTGTGTGTGTGTGTGTGTGTGTGTGTGTGTTCCTCGCCTCCACACACAAAATAACTAAATACATGTGGAAAGAAGAAGTCTCAGAGACACTTACAATATATTTTAATTAAATGACTCTGAAAATGCAAACAATCACGTTACAATCCAGTCAAAGTTTCAAATAAATGAAATCATGCAACCAAAAAGAAAATTACCTGAAAGGATTGGTAAATTGGCTCAGTCCAGGGCCAGGATAATGTGTGTGCATGTGCCTGCATGCATTTGAACTCTCAAACTTATTACAAAGGAAAACTATGAACAACAAGACTATGCTCACAAATTGGAGACCTCAATGAAATGACACTGATGTAAGTTAGACTATTGTGGAAACTGCGTGTGAAGAACACAGGGGCTCTGCGCTGTGGCACACACTTTCTGTAACATTGAAATTACTCAACAGTTGAAAGTTTACTTTTTAAACTCTAAACTGTAAAACAGCATACAATTATAATTTCATATTGTTCAACTCCACTACTCAATTTGTCATTAATTACATTTCTTACGCTCTTCCTTTATGCTGCTCGATACTAGAATGTAAAAAAGAAAAACGCCACCAACTGCTCATTTGGGTCGCTCTCCCCCCAAGACTGGCGGAACTCCTGGTGGGTCCTGCCACTTCTCCATCATCACTTCCGGTGCTCTTCCTGGTATCATCAACGTCTGTTTCCAGTTTCTAATTTCTGTGTTTTACTGGAGTGTCACAGAGCGTGATTCCCAGGACCAAACATCTGATTTTCTCTAAAGGAGTTTTTCAAACTGTATTAATTATGTAAAGAAAAATCTAGATGTGGACTTGGCAAACTTCTGCTCAAACTGAACAGCCATGGGCAGGCCAAACCCAACATTAGTTTTCTGTATCCACTGAAAACCAAGTTCACCTTTCGCCAGGATCAGCTGCCACTTGGCTAAATGCTTCTGGCATTTTATTAAATGTCTACGATGCCATGTACTCGGCATTCCCATGTCTGTCCAAAAAAAACGGTAAAGTCAACTTTGATAACAGACTTCATATTTAGGATGATTCAGAAAATTGCATCAATAATCATCGTGGTGCTCTGACATCAGCATGTAGGTATGGGTCATGGATGAGAGCAGAGGTCAGAGGGAAGCTTTGGGGGTTAGTTCTTTCCATCACACAGGTTCTGAGGATTAAACTTAGGTCACCAAGATCTGTGGCAGGTGCCTCTGTCTGATGAGCCACCTCATCAGACCCGCAGTCAAATCCGGTGCATTTCACAGGACAGACGTGAAAACAATGGCCAAGTCACTCACTCTTGTATTTTTCTTCTCATTTTTCTGATGTGTGCATAAATTTTAATCACCCAATACAACTTATCCTTGGCATAATCTGATTGACATTATTAACATTTACTTTTAAATGCCTGTTTGTGTTTTTCTGTCATTTGTATTATTAAAATGTGAATCTCCTTTTAATTTTCTGTACTTGATAGTTATAATGTGCTTTATTTACTGTGAACACTCTAGGTTCAGTAATTCTACCTTCTTAGTAGAAGGGAACTTTTACTCTAAAAAAAAAAAAAAGCCATTGTTTTCTGGAAACGGTGTCAGTGGGTCCTCATGCACAGCTGAGCACCAGGAGGCAGGCTAAATGTGAGCATGAGATATTGTCCTTTCAGACAATCACATAAATGATCAAATGTCTTCCTTGATGGTGGCTATTTCTCTGTAATTCAGACTTTTCCCCATGGCTAAGACTGCACATGTGTTTGTGTGTGCAGATAACCATTTATTTTCTTATAGCTAAGAATGTGTTACCACTCCCAAACACTGCTTTAGCCAAAGTGAAGTTATGAAACATGAAAAAAAATGCGAAATGGCTTGTCATTGAACTTAAAGCACAAAAGTTGGTTTCCATACTTTCTTTCTCCACTTGAAAAGATTTCGATGTGAAATACTAAATTTTCTGCCAAGTGTATCCACAGGAAAATCAGAGCTATCAATGTGAACGGGGTGTGCTGGTGGAAAAACCCGAACTCTGTTCAACAGCGGGTGAAGCTTCCTGCTTCTTGCTCAATTTACCGATTTCATGAATATATTTTCCTCCTCTTAGAACAGAAGCAGGGGCCCCACTCGTTGCTTCTGGTCATGAATTTGGGGAGAATTGTTTTTGCCCATTCTCATTTATAACAAAACTTCCATCTTCCTGTGGTGACAAGCAGAGGGAGATTTTCATCCGGCCTCCTCAAGTCTTTTCTTACCGACTACCATCGTGCTTTAATAAGCAATTCTGAATAATTAAAAAATATAATAGCCTTCTGCAGGTTTTGAATCAGTCGTGCTCAGAAGTCTGCTTAGTTTCTTGGTTTTTAGAAATTTCTGAATGTAAGCACAAATGAACGCTTTTGAAGCATTTTCTGTTGTGTTTAGTGTCTTATTCTTGCTTCTGCTTCCGTATTTACTATTTCTATAAAATCATGTCTTGAATTATTAAAATTATACTTTAGTTTATAGTATATAATGTTTCATGTTATTCAGTTAGGTGTTTTTCAAAATACATATTTAAATATATCTATGTCAAAACATAAACCTCATATGTGAAGTAAGTATTTAAATATATAAATAACGTCAAGACAGTTAGGGAGGTAGCTCAATCAGTACAGATGATGATCTAAGACCGAGCCCCAGTCTCATGTAAGAGGGGTGCACATCTGTAACCTTAGTGCTGGGGAATGGCAGTGGGGATGACTGCTCAGACAGTGTAGCTGAGTCAGTGAGCTCCAGGTCTGGGAGAGAAATTCTCTTATAAAGTAAAATGGAAAGTGTGGTGGCTATTCTTGGCTGGCAATTTGACTATGTCTGGAACTAACTAAAATCCAGATATGGAGGGCACGCTTGTGTGAGATTTTTGTTTAATTTGAAATAGGAAAATCCATTTCTAATCAGGATCTTTGGGGTAGGAACTCATGGTAGTTTGAATGTATTTGCACCCCCCCCCCCCGTAAGCTAATAGGGAATGGCACTACTAGGGGGTGTGGCCTTGTTGGAGGAAGTGTGGTCTTGTTGGAGCAGGCTGGATGACACACACCTTTAGTCCAGGCCCTGAGACTGGAGGGCACACCTTTAATCTGTGTCACACCTTCTGTGGGAAGTGTGTCACTGTGGGGATGGACTTTGAGGTCTTTTTCTCAAACTTCCCTCAGTATGACAGTCAGTTGACTTCCTGTTGCCTCTGAGTCAAGAACTCTCAGCTCCAGCACCACATCTGCCTGCATGCCATCAGGTTCCCCATCCTGATAATAAACTGAACCTCGGAAACTAAGTGAGCCACCACAATTAAATGTTTCCTTTATAAGAGTTTCTAAGGTCATGGTGTCTCTCCACAGCAATAAAAAAAACCCTAACTAGAACAGAAATCATGCCTTTAATCCAGATCTTTTAAGCTGGGAGAAGCCATATCTTTAATCTCTTTAATCAGGATCTTGAGGCAGGAAGACACACCTTCTGCTGGAAGTCTATATAAGGACAAAAAAGACACAACTTTTCTTCTTTTTCTGCTTGCTCTCACCTTGCTAACGAATCCCTTCCTTCACTGACATTAGAGCCTACTTCTTCAGGACTCCAGTGTCTACTGAAGACCAGCTAAGACATTCAGCCTTGTAGACAGAGCAACTACTGGATTCTTGGAGTTTCTGTTTGTAGCCAGCCATTGTTGGAAACAACATAAATGTACAAACACCTGCATGCACATAAGCACACAGTCACTCAAATACATACATACATACATATATGCATACATACATACATACATACACACAATACACAAAATAATAATAATGTTAAGTACCAAAGGTTTTAAAAACACATTTTAGGTATATCCCCTCCCCATTCACTCCCTTCAAAAGTTAATGTTCTCCTAAGATGTTTTAACTATTTTTTAAAACTTAAAGGTCAAACACAAATTGTCATTAGTGTTCTTAAATTTTTAAGTCAAGTTATATAAACAAAGTTGAAACTATATAATTTCTTAAAACTGTAATTCAGTCCTACTAAATTATTTATATAAATAGAGCTATTCACAATTCTTGGGTGGAGGGGTTTAAAAGGGGGTCTTTTCCTATACTTTCTATGTAGCCTAGGCTGGCCTTGAGCTCAGAACTATCTGGTCTTACACTTTCTATGTATCCCAGGCTGGCCTCAAGCTCAGAACTGTCCTGCTACCTCAGTCTCTTGAGTTTTGGGATCATAGGTATGTTCAATCATATCCAGCCAATGATCTACAGTTCTCATTGAATCTGCCTCTTCCACTGTGAAGAGCTGCAACAACATAGTATTCATGCATCTCTCCAAGCCCCACCTCTCCCACATCCCATACTGTAAGGTTGGGGCCATCTCTGACAGAAATAGAGCTATGACTCAAATCTCCCAAGCCACCTCCTTTACTTTGAAAACTGCAGGCAAAAACTGCAAGAAGATTCATCCTGGATTCAAATAGTGCCATCCATGTGATAAGTTTATGGTTACAAGCCACCCTATTCTTGGGCAAATGGACACTTCCTGAGCTGGGGGAATACTGATGATTCCCTGAATATACATCTGTCTGTGTTTCTTTATCCATGGCCCTCTCAGAGAAAGACTACTTTGAAGCCCTCCTTCCTAATCCAGAGGCAGTCACACCTGTATACATCCCTGTACTTCCATAGATGGTGGAGGTGCCACACACAGTGATGCTCAGGGAGGCATCAGCTCTAGACACAAAGCCAG
>CABHPP010132198.1:0-69021 GCA_902168425.1 Peromyscus attwateri
TTTGGGGTCTGTAGTGAGCTGTGCTGGACCTGGGAGCTGACCTTCTGTTCTCCACTCCTGGGTGGAGGTGACAGAGAAAAGCTAGGGACCTGCCACTGCTGTCTTGGGCCAGTTCCTCTGCAGGACCTGTCCCTGCAGGAATAAGGACTGTTTGCTTCCTGTCTCCACTGCTCTTTGGCTGTGGGAGCATCCTGGGCTCCAGAGCAGAGCATGCACACAGTGGCCTTTGGGCATCCCAGGCTGCTAATTATGTCCTTTTTAGCAAGAACTGCCTGATGGCCAGCTCAGATGAGCACCTGTCCAAGTCACCCCAGTCAAGCCCCGAGACTGCGTGTGTCCTGAGGTTCAGGATGCTGCCACTCAGTCCTAGCCTCAGGCCCCACTTTCAGCAGAGGGGGTCTCTTTCTGGGCTTCATTTGCGTTCCCTGTATCTGCATGTCACCTTCCTACTCTAGGTGACATAGAGCAGATGCTGCAGACCAAACTCTTTCCAGAATGGCCCTGAAAGCTCCCGCTCTGTGGCCCCCGCAGCTCCACCCCAGGTGGCGCTAGTCTGGGCGGGGGGTTGGGGGGGGGACCACTTGTTCCTGTTCGGTCACTCACCGAGAGCTCTCAGGTTTTCTGTCTGGAAGACCCTCTGCAGGGGCGGGGCATAGATCACAGCCAGCTGCCCGAGAAGGGACCCGAGGACCGAGTAGAGGAACATGCGGTTCCGGAAGAAGCCAATCTCAAATATCAGCTTGGTCTGTGGGGAGGAGAGGCCTGATTGGGCTTTTGCAAGCACACAGTGTGGGTTTGGCAGCTGTGCCCCTGGGACACTGTGCAGTCCGTGTGTGTCCCGTACCCCCCCCCCCCCCCCCAGTTGGCACCTGGACAGAACGGCAAGTGCTGAGGCTTGTTGGACCTGAGCCACTGGGGGACATGAAATCTGATCCCTGCACCCCTCTCCCCAAAACTTTGCCAAGAGTATGAGAGGCAGTGGAACAGTGTTCCCTGTCCACAGGGCCCCCTGTTGTGGGTCCGCAGGGGTGGGGCTTGGGGCTGGGTCTCAGCCCTGCTCACCTGAGAGCGACAGCTTAGAGCGTTGAAGAGGTCGAAAAACACGAAGCAGGTGAAGGCCATGGTGGTGGTGCGTGGAGTGCTGGTCCCATTCTCTGGGATCTGGAATCCAGTACATAGGTATGATCATGGCAGAAAGGGAAGGAGACCCCCTGCCTTAGAGCTGAGGGGTACAGTCAGTGTGCCAGGGGTGACCTGTGTGTGCTGCCTGAGGATTGCAACCCAGCCCCAAAGGTGTACCCTAGAAGCTGACTCTGTGCCATGTTTCTGTGCTGGCCCCAGGGGACTCCCACCCTGGGAAGAGCCTTGTCTTCTATCAGGAGTGTCAGCTGCCAGCACAGGTAGCAGAGAAAGGAAAGACAGCCGCTCCTAGAGCAGCAGTTCTCAACCTGTGGGTCGCGACCCCATTGCGGATAAACGACCCTTTCATAGGCGGTCACCTAAGACCATCAGAAAACACATATTATGATTCATAAAGGTAGCAAAATTATAGTTATGAAGTAGCAATGGAAATAAATTTATGGTTGGTGGTCACTACATTAGAGACTGAATAAAAGGTTCACAGCGTCAAGAAGGTTGAGAACCACTGCTGTTCCAGTGAGTAACTGCCTCACAGGTCACTCATGCCATTACACAGGCTCACAGATCAGAACCCATGTCCTATGAGGAGTGTGGGACAGTCGCTCCCAAAGGCAATGTGGCATGGTAAGAATGTTGAGGCCTAAGCTGTGTCTGCCTGGGTTGGCTCGTCACAAGGACTGGCCAGAGCCCCAATGAGATGGATTTGTGTGTGCAAGTTTTCAGTTTTTGCCTCAGTCCCCCCCTCCCCCCGTGGAATCCTCATCAGGCTGGAACACAGCTCAGTCAGTCCAGTGTACACCCCTCTACCCTGGCTACCAGGCAGGCTTTCAGAAGGAAGTTCCCATCTGGATGCCCTAGAGGACATGTCTAAACACAATGGGGATCCCTGCTTAATTCCTCATCTTGGCCATATATAACCATGCCAGAGGCTCTCTGGCCCAATGGGCCTTGAAAATTGACCTGTGCTAAGATAGTCTCAGAGTGTAAGGGGATCCTGTAGTCTCCTGTGACAATAAAAATAGTGCCCGCCATCCAAACACCTGCTCTCTGTGCTCTGGCCACAGTACTTGACCCGCACACTTCTCCCCACCTCTCCCAGGCATCTCCACCCACCACCCACTTCTCTGGCCTCTGATAGCACCAAGCTGTGTGTCTCCCTTGGAGAGATCACCCAGTCCTGCACAGGGCTCCCGACTCTTCCTGAGCGAGCCAATGCCTGCCCTGCTCACCTCTCTCCAGAAGATAAAGAGGGTCCCTCCTATGATGACAGCAGCTGACATGAGGACCTTCAGGATCAGGGCTCTGTTCAGGATCGTGTCCCTGATGCTCCGGGGAGGCCTCCGCAGGGCATCTCTGTCCACAGGCTCCACCCCCAGGCTGTGCAGAACAAGGCCAGCGATGCTTTGAAATAGCAAGGTCACTTGGAAGCTGGGCCAGGTGGCACACGCCTGTAACCCCAGCTTTCCGGAGGCTGAGGCAGGAGGATCTCTGAGTTCAAGGCCAGCCTAGGTTATATAGTGAATCCCCCAGCTAGCCTGAACTACAGAGTGAGAGCCTGCTTCAAAAAGCCAAAAATTTAAAGACTCCTGAGACCCATGCTTCAGCCTTGCCCTCTGGACTGTCGCCGGTGAGCGGGGCTGTTCCTGTCCCACAGTGACTATCCCAGGGATAGCCACAGCTCTCTACTCATCTCTCCCCAAGTATCTAGATGCAGAGAGGCCAGAGCACCTGGCAAGGACCAGCACCAGGCTTTGGCCTTTCCCATGTCATGAGCTCCTGACGCCCCCACACAGTTCCCACTACCATGCGGGGTCCTGAGTGAGGCCTGGAGAAAAAGGACCCAGCTCTACCCTCCAGGGTCCATCTGTCAGAGACTCATCATTTGTCACTTGGAAACATCAGGAGATGTTGTACATGGGGGTAGAGACCTGGGAGCTACCTCACCTGCTGTCTCTCACACATGGGGAGCCTTGTGGAAGCTGCAGCCCTCACTGGGCTCTGGGGAAATGAACCGGCCTTCCCTCTCGGTGTACCACAGCAGATGTTATAGTGATGTTAATAGTAACACCAGCCCCGTTTGGAATGATACCTCCCTGTGCAAGCAACCAAGGCTGCTGGGCACATAGGTCTCTTGTGCCACCAATGAGTTCATGAGCATCTATGTCATGCAAACACCATCCAAGGGTCAAGGGGCATCAAGTCCATAGTCACCAGCTACAGTAGGGATGGATCCAATCAATCAGAACAATGATACTTTCCTCTTCAGGGGAAAAGGATGGGCAGAGGCCCAAAGATGAGGCCACCATTGTTAGAGTGATCAGGGAGGACTTCTTGGAGGTGGTGACCTGACTATACAGTGGGACTGAGCCATGGGCTCCAGGAGTGGGCTGTAACTGAGGGAGCGCAAGGCTCCATCTCTGTATTCCAGCCTGCCCTTCAGGAAGCTGCTCACACTTCAGCAGCCTGGAGATTCCAAGAGGGAGCTCACGTGGTCCTGCCTTCAGCCTGCTGCCTCACCTCTGCGCTGGCGGCCCATCCATGATGATGTTCACCCACAGGATCTGCATGGCATTGAGGGGGCTGGGCAGGTTGCACACGGTGGACAGGGTAATGAGGCTCAGGGCTGCAATACTCCTGCAGGGCACAGGCGACAGGCAGCGCATCAACGCATGCACCAGATGCAGTGCCCGCTGACCACAGAGGAACATCTGCCTTTGCTTACGTGCTCAGCTGGAAGCGGACGAAGTTCTTGATGTTGTAGAAGATGCCTTTGCCTTCTTCCACCGCGCTCCTGAAAGGGAGGTGAGTGTTTGTGGGCAGAAAGGTCCTGGGGGCATGGCGTGGTCAGCTCACACGCAACAGTGCAGGTAGCCTTTGCTGGCACAGCTGGGACACACTGGTAGGTGATGTCAGCCCTTCTGTGCAAAGCCTGTGTGTGACCCCTCTCAGCTGGAGCCCAGGGTCCCAACTGTGCTCGGATACTGAGAGTACACTCCACCTGCAGTTGGACACAGCAAAGTGAAAGAAACCCAAGCTCCGTACACACTGGAGGCAGAACAGGAGAGGGTCTGAGAGGTTCAGAGACATCACCATCTGTCCGTCTGTGTGTGTATGTACCTGTGCGGTTTATGTGTCAGAACATGTGTGTGGGGGCCATAAGAACATGTTGGATGTCCTGCTGCCTCTCTGCCCTACTCCTTTGAGTCACTGTTTCACAGAGCCCGGAGCAAAGCTGGCAGCCAGCAAGCCCCAGGGGCCCTCCCTCCTCTCTCTGCCCCTCACGGTGCCAGGCTTACAGGCACACTCCTGTGGCTATGTCCGTGGGACACACACACACACTAAATCATTCTTGGAAGAATATTTTTAATAGCAGAGAAATGTTGCTATGCTGGTGCCTCTGCTGTTAAAAGCACTCTTCCAAATGTTCTTCTGCACCCTAAGTACTGATTTACTAAAGATTAGTCTTAATTATAGCTTCAAATTAAATCCAGGGAAAGGCAACTTTAATCCTCCAGCCTCATCTCCTGAATTCAGGAATCCCAGGTGTGTGCCTCCTTGTTGGGCCTCCAACTGTAACTTCTATTTGTGCAGATGTGCACACATGTGGGAGTCAGCCCCAGGACGGCTGTCCTCCTCTGACATAGATCTCTCACTGGCCTGGAGCTCACCGATCAGGGGAGGTTGGCCAGCTAGCCAGCCCTGGTTCTGCCTGTCTCCTCCTCAGCGGTAGGATCAACAGCCTGTACCACCCTGCCTGCATTTTCTCTTGAACTCAGGGTGTCACACTCGGTTCCCCATGCTTGCAGGCCAAGCACTTTGCTGACTGAGCCATCCCTCCAGCCCCCAAACATGATTTTTAACAGCTCTCTGTTATTGACTAGTCAAGTGGCTCTAGGCTTTCTTTATATCCCAGTGATGAATGACAGGATGGCCCCAGGACCCTGTTTTGAGAAGTTCCATACATTTGGAGTGAGCTTGGGATACAGCTCTCTTCAGAGAGTCCCCTGAACCCCGAGCAAGCCCCCTCATACCCACTACAGTACATCCTGGGGATGCTGGTTATAGCAGCTCACATAATAGTTGAGAAGTCGTCGTCCACCAGAATCATGTTGGCGGCCTCTTTGCTGACGTCCGTCCCTGTCTGGCCCATGGCGATCCCGATGTCCGCAGACTTCAGGGCGACTGAATCATTCACACCGTCCCCCGTCATGGCTACAATTGCCCCTGACTCCTGCAATGCCTTTGGGAAGAGCAGGTGATGGAGGGCTGCAGCCCGAGGACCCTCCTAGACTTTCTTGATGCCCTGCCTGGTGAACCACGGAGGCAGCAGCCACCCATCCGCTAGACGCTGGGGTCAGCTGGCCTAGTCAGAGTCACTCTATTGCAGTGGCTGTGGAAGTGGGCATGGCCCTGAACTACTCAACTTTAGTTTCTCCCTCTGCAAAGCAAGTGGCAGCCACCATCCTGGACTCACAGGCTGTTGTGACGCCCCGTCTAGGACAACAGAAGTGACTTGTAAAAGTTGCTGTCAGTGAGCAGAAATAAAGCCATTAGAAGCCTTATCTCTGGGCTGGCAAGATGTCTCAATGGGTAAAGGAGCTTGCCGCCAATCTCCATGACCTGAGTTGTAGAGTCACATGGTTAATAGAGAACTGATTCCCACAGGTTATCACCTGACCTCCACACATGCACTGTGGCCTGTGTGCACCCATATTAATATATACAAAATTTGTTCTCTCTCTCTCTTTTTTGAACAGGGTCTTTCTGTGTAGCTCAGACTGTCCTGGAACTCGTGATCCTCCTGCCTCAGCCTCACGAGTCCTGGGATGACAGTTGTGAGCCACCATATGTGGTTGGCATTTATTCTTCATCACTAAAAATTAAATGCCCCAGTACCCCCTCAAACAGCCCCCAAAGAGCAAAACATGGCTACCAAAGAGCTCAGTGAACTGCCAGGTGCAGACGTGGGAAAGCTCTGAAACTCACAGGCTTCTGGTTGACAAAGAAAAACCATGGCAGGTCTGTGTTGGCACCTAAATATTTTCTCTTTATATCATCTAATTCCCAGGGCTGTTCCTAGTGTCTGTGGTCAGTGGTCCCCAGCTTCCCAACAACCCCATAAGGGGATCCACCCCTGTTTTAGCTGTGAAGTGCCCATCCCACTAGAGATGGCATTTCCTGGCATCCTCTGCAGCTAAACGTGTGATAGCATTCTGGCCCACAAGCAGGGATGGATACATGGGAGGCATGCAGCTGTCTAGAGAAGGAAGCTACAGCCAAGGCCAACTTACAAGCATCCCCCCCCCCCCCCCCTCCGCCCTGGACCATCCCTGTCACTTGGCCAGCTGAGAGCCTGTCACCCTGGATGGTCCCACCCTGAATGGACCCTGTCGTTCGGCCCAGTTACCTTTATGATTTTAACCTTGTGCTTCGGGCTGGTCCTGAAGAATATGGACACCTGGCATAGGGAGTCAAAGAGTCATCAGTGGACAGAGGAGCTGGAGGACCTCTCCATCCCTGCCCCGTCTGCCCCCCCGGGAGAACCCACCTGCCTCACTCGGGCAGCCAGTGCGTCCTGCTCCATGCCTTCCACCTCCTCCCCAGACATGGCTTTCAGCTTCTCGTGGCACAGGCCAATGGTTCTTCCTTGGGAGGGGAGTTAAGGCTGAGGAGTACCTCCAGGGCCCGAACTGTGGTCCTGTCCCACCCAGCATGCGACACACCTGACTTTAGCCCAGCTGAGTCAGTGTCTGATAACCTCGGTGAACCTATATTTGCCCATGATGAGGAAACTACGTGAAAATTGTCTTCCCTGAAGTCACACTGCTGGGAAGTGCCACTGGCACCTCACATGAGGGCTCTGAGACTCCGGCTGTGACCTCACGGCCCTGGGCTGAGTTGGGCAAAACCAACATAGACAGCTCAATAGACATGATTAGAGGAGGCAGAGGGGGCCTGCCAGCCCACCGCCGATGAAGAGACGTGAGGACCAGAGTGGCTCTATGACTCGTCAAAGATGCCCAGCCAATGGAGGGAGCCAGACTGGAACTCCATGGTTTGGGATGTCACCTGTGCCTAAAAAAGCCCCTAAACACATAGCAGGTCCTCAGTTTACATGTGGACTTTCCCCCAGTTTGGACACAAGCTGGAGCAGGGAGCGCTGGTCTTCACAGCTCAGATCCCTGTCAGCTGGGCCTGAGGCCCCTTCACTCCCAGCCTCATCCTGGTTACCTATGGCCATGGCCGTCTCTAGGGCATCTCCTGTCACCATCTTCACTGACACACCAGACTCCGAGAGGACCCGGACTGCTTCCTTGACGCCAGCCCTCGGGGGGTCGATGATACCCACCAGACCCAGGAATGTCAGTCTCCCCAGCTCGGGCCCAGACGCCAGGGCCAGCACTGTGAGAGACACAAGGACAGGTTTCTGGGGGCTGGTGACTGTCTTTAGTCCTAGCAAGCCCTACTGTGACCCTCAGGGCAGCACAGGGGTGCTGGGTAGGGAGGGAGGGGTGTGGGATTAGCTCAGATGATTGTCTGAGGCTGGTTGTCCAGCTGAAGCCCCTGGGAGATGACAGACAGGCATCTGGGACAGCCCCGCCTGCCATGGGCTCAATGCATGCATGCTCGTCTGTCCCCAAAGAAGGGAGGTCGAGGTAATGGACAGGGTGAGCCCAGCGCCTCTCCTAGCCCTGCCCCCATGGAGTACAAGTATTCCAGCGTGTTTTGAGATGTTTTCTCCAACAAGGGACAGGGCAGCAAATGGCACAGGGTTTAACATTAGCCTGCTGGGGAAGACACTGACCCTGAAGCTGAGAAAGCTGCATATGCGACGAAATGAAGTGTTTCCCCTCGTCTGAGAGTTCTAGGTTTTCATGGCAGAAGGCAGGGAGTGAAATGGTGCCTGAAATTATGTTCATGGCACAAACTTCATATGCCCTAGAGAACTTGGCGGGCAACCCCCCCCCCCATACACGAGCCACACCTGGATTAGCGGGTGTCATGGGGGGCTAGGGGTGACTAGGCACTTTGTGGAGTTTCACGTTGGGAGTTGCTGTCAGCTCACCCCTGCCTGCATTCTGGCTGGTGGCAGATTCACCCAGGACCCTGCTCTCATGCATCCCGGCAACACTACAGGCCAACTCAAGGCCCCAGTGGGCAGAGGAGGGAGCCATGACACCAACCCCGCAGGCCAAGCGATCCCATCTTCTTCTCTTCCTGCTGCCAGTAGGACTTCTGTTGGGGCGTCAGAGGCAGGGGGATGCCCCCGTTGTTGTACATGCTACAGTGATGGATCACTTCCTCAAAGGCCCCCTTCATGAAGTAAACGTCTTCCTGATCCTTGGAAAAGAAAAGGAAAAAAATCCGCTGTCACTGGGTACTTCCTGCTGCATAGACTGCTGTCTCACACTTGAGCTTGTACCAGAATCCCCCAAAAAACAGGTCCCTGGGTCCACACCTGAACTTCGCAGTGCAGGTTACTAGGAGTCGGAGACTCCACAATGCTAATCCCCAGGGCCGAGGCTGGGTCAGGGTCCCCACTGTGAGTATCATGGGTCAGAACGCCCGGTTCATGGCTGTCACCTCAGTTTGGAAGCCTTGGAAGGTGCTGGGCTTGCCATCCTCTCCCCCAGGTGTTTGTGCCTTGTTTTGGTAAGGGACAGAGGACAGCACAGCCAAGGTGTGCTCCTGTCATCCCAGTTCTCAAATGCCGAGGCAGGAGGCTTCCAGGTCAGCTTGGGCCCCACAGTGAGACTCTCTCAACACAAGCCAGGCTCACCTCATTCTTTGGGCTGCACCTCACTGCCATCCACTTCTGCTCTGAGCTGAAGGGAATCTCTTTTCTCCGTGTGTAGGAATCTTTGACACCACTTAAGTTCATCTAGGGCGTAAGATAGGATGTTTTCAGGGAGTCATCCCAAGGCAGGCTGTAAGCCAGTGGTTCTCACCCTTCCTGATGCTGCGACCCTTTAGTACAGTTCCTCATGTTGTGGTGACCCCCAACATAAAATTATTTTTGTTGCTACTGCATAACTGTAATTTTACAACTGTTATAAATCAGAAATTGGAAATATGTGTTTTCCAGTGGTCTTAGGTGACTTCCTGTGAAAAGGTCATTTGCACCCCCCTCCCCCGTTAAAGGGTCGTGACCCATGGGTTGAGAACGACTGCTGTATGCTAAGCTCTGTCTGTGTAAATCAGCATCCAAACTACAGAAACCCAAGCAGTAGCTATGGGAAGGCTGCCTGCTTCGAAGGCCTCACCCAGGAAACAGTTTCTTTTCTCTTGTCCCAGGACCAAGCCTTTGGAAACTTCTGGGGAACAACAGCATTTGGGAGGGTGCAGTCTGGGGCCTGCAGGATCATCACCCATGTGGTCGTAGTCTTTGATGACTTTGGGGCCTGTTGCTCACCAGGTCAAACTCGGGTTTCCAAAAGCAAGCCAGTGTTAGCCGGGCACCCATGCATTAGAGACAGTGTTTGGGAGAGAAAGGAATTCCAGAACTCCTGTGGAGGTGGTAGAGGTAGGAATGGCTTGGGGAAGGAGGGACTCTGAGGACGCCGCTCCCCCTTGGAGACAGGGTCTCACTGTGTAGCCCTAGCTGGCCTGGGATTTGCTATGTAGGTCAGGCTGGACTTGAACTCACAGAGATCTGCCTAGCTCTGCTTCCCCAGTGCTGGGATTAAAGGCATGTGACACCATGCCTGGGAAGGGTTCCTCACCCCCATCCTCCTCAAAGCACAGATATGTCGGCAGCCCCCACGGTGGTGAACAGTGGCTGTGCTGTGGAATGCTGTCCTCTGAGAAAGGCAGCCATCAGTATCTGAGAAGCTGTGACTCATCCCAAGAGACCCTCAAAATGAGTCCTGTTGGTATTCCCTCAGAAGGAGGGGTAGGGTGGGCATCAGACCCTCACCTCCTCAACCCTACCTCAGCTGCAGCAGGGATATGCTAGAGCATTCAGAAGGCAGAAGGTTCCCAGCAGGGGGCACACCAGATCAGGGCTGGGCTCCACAGGGACGCGGCTGTTTGTGGTCACCATGCTACTTTGAGCAAACCCAATAAAATCAATCACCCACCAAGCTGGGCCTGGGTGGAATTGATTCTTTTGGGGGTGCCCTATCTGGGTGAGTAGATGTTTGTGTCACCCTAGGAGAAGTTCACAAAACATGGAGACGTGATGGTGGGCAGGGTGTGGTGGCACATGCCTGTAGTCATACCTACTCAGAGGCAGGATTGTGAGTTCAAGACCAACCTGGGCCACACAGCAAGGGCGTTTCTCAAAGTAAAAAGGGCTGGAGTTTAACTCAGGCAGAGACGATGCCCTGGGTTCTGTTCTCACTACCGAAAACTAATAACGTTGTGAAAGGGATATAAAAGGGGGGTATGTAGATCACGAACGTGACGTCTAGGGCTGGGGAGATGGCTCAGCAGGTAAGAGGGCGTGCTGTGCAAACGTGAGGACCTGAGTTCAAATCCCAGAACCGTGTCTACTAGTCAGGGTTTTCTAAAGGAGCAGAACTGATAGAATCAATATAATTACACGAAAAAGAAAGAAAGAGCCAGGCGTGGTGGCGCACGCCTTTAATCCCAGCACTCGGGAGGCAGAGGCAGGCGGATCTCTGTGAGTTCGAGGCCAGCCTGGGCTACCAAGTGAGCTCCAGGAAAGGTGCAAAGCTGCACAGAGAAACCCTGTCTTGAAAAAACAAAACAAAACAAAAAAGAAAAGAAAAAGAAAGAGAGAAAGCACAAATATCTCTTAATACATGTGTATCTATGCACAAACACATTTTCATTTGTTTGTTTGTTTGTATTTTGTTTTCTGAGACAAGGTTTCTCTATATAACAGCCCTGGCTGTCCTGGAACTCACTCTGTAGCCCAGGATGGCCTCAAACTCACAGAGATCCGCCTGCCTCTGCCTCCCCGAGTGCTGGGATTAAAGGCGTTCATGTCAGTTATAATCCTTGTTTCTGTAATTGGTCACGTGGCCTTAGCTGGTATTTATAACTATGTTGACATGAGACATGATTGCTCCTGGCAGCACTGATCTACTCCCGAGAGGATGTTGGGCACTGAAGACACTCCATATGGGATTTGTTTTCTTCTTGGCAAAAAATGGCCTGTTGGGCAGAGAACTGCCCGCAGCCTCGACTGCTGACAGTACGTACGCTGTCCAATCCGGACGAGCAGGACACGAGGAAAAGTGACTGATGAAACTTGCCGAGACAGGGTGGGACAGTCTTTCAAATTTTCCTGCCTCTGAGGATGGTCTGTCCGATAATCTAGGCCTGTGGTCAACAGTGGACGCCCCAATGTTGCAGTGAAACATTGGGTGACTGTCCAGGCAGTCAGCTGTCTCTGTCATTCCTTGCATTTTTCAGAAGTTTCTTGCTTGCACTTCCTGTTCACTCAGGTAATATTATTTTCTTTCTAATATTATTAGGTCTTTGATGGGGCTGATGACTAGATGGTTACAGTTACAATCCTCTCGTATCTTAGCTAAGATCATTTCAGGTACAACATTAGGTTCTTCAAGATAGGACAGCTTTTGGAGTGATCTCTGTAACTTGCCAATTACCTTTGGACATTTAGTGTATGTCTCTTGCTTGATGTTGTTCTTGTTGGTTGTAGTTCCATTTTTGTTTATGATATTACCTTTTCTTCCTTCTAGACAATACTTGATAATTGTTCTTATTGTATATAATGTTGTATTAGGTTTAGAACCTTCTCATTTAGACGAAAAAGGGGGAAGTGTTGTGGGAATTCATTCCATTCAACCAATGACTTTTGGGGTATCTGATCTAATGGGTGTGGTCTTGTCTCGTGTGTGTGTGTGTGTGTGTGTGTGTGTGTGTGTGTGTGTGTGACCATTTAAGAGGAGAAAGAGAGGGGTCGCGATCTCTCTCGGGTAGCGAGGACCGGATCAGGCAGTGTGGAGTGGCTTGCTGTTGGTTCCCGTCACCCCTGGGCGGAACTGAGGACAATGGCTGGAGAAGCGGCGGTGTTTATCTCGTTCTGTAGCCGTGACTGTATTATCCCCATTTTATATCTTAATAATTCCTGAGCTCCTTTAACAGACTCTTGTGGGTTCACCTAACTACTTTTTTCTACTACCAATTCTGTCCTTCCTCTGCCCTCAGCAAGCACTGAGTGACCCACACCTTCATTCCTGACGGATCTGTGCGCCAGCCTGCCTGGCCTGGGTTGTAGTTTCCCATTGACTTTAATCACAGGACACGGTGGCACCAAGAGATGCCCTGAAGGGTCCCCTGCACTCCAGACATACTCCTTCCCACCTCCCTTGCGGAGAAGCAATCCAAGTGCCCCTTGGCAACAGTACCCTGCTACCACTGTTCTTCCTTTCTTGGCCTGTCTGCTTCAGGGGATCAGAAACCCAAAGTGGCCAGGGGGGAATCTGAGTTTCCAGTTCGGTGGAATGTTCGCTGTGTCTCCCGGCCGGAGCATTTCTCCTTTTGGAACCAAAACTTCTAGGTCAGCAAGTGGTTATGTGCCTGAACCCTCAGTGCTGCTGGAAGACAGGGTGGGTGACAGGGAGACAGCCGGGCCTGCTGGCTGCCAGCCTGGCTTGGGTTCAGTGAGAGACCCTGTCTCAAGGGAACAACTGGAGAGTCACAGAGAAGGACACTGATGTCCTCTTCTGACCTCTTACCTTCATGGCCAGCACTATCAAGGCCCCTTCTGTGGGCTGTCCCATTACAGTGTTCTTCCTGATGACAGCGTTGTTGGCGACGCAGCCTGCCTGAAGGGGGGCGGTTGGAATATCTGCAGTCAGTACTGAGATCTAGGGCCTGGGTCCTGAGCTCACCCACACCGTGAAAAGGTTGGACACTGTAGGCATGGCCTTAGAGCTGGGCCAGGCAACAAGAGTTTCCTTCAAATAAGTCGGTGTCTTAGAAACACACAAGGATCCCCCCCACCCCTCCATCTTCAGGCATTGGACTCAGGGCCTCTCACAAGCTAGGTAAGCCTTCTACCACTGAACTGCACACCCCGGACTTGTTTTTAGTTTTTTATTCTGAGACAGGGCTTGCTAAGTTGCCCAGGCTGGCCTTGAACTTGCAACCCTCCTGTCTCAGTCTCCTCAGTAGCTGGGATGCCAGGCTTAGGAGGAGTGCTGGTTCCAGAAGCTGTCGTAGGAGAGCCCTGGGTGCAGGAGGACTAGGGTCTGAGGTAGGGTGGTGGGGTGGTAGTGACTGCTCGTGGGTCTCCACTTGGGGTGACACTGTGCTCTGGGGCTGGAGAGTAGCAGAGGAGGATAAGCAGGCATCACTTAAGCCACAGGCTTTATGGAAGTGTTCTGCAGTACACAGCTAGCTTAGAGAAAAGTCTAGAAACCTGACAGAGGAGTGTGGGCAGCTGCTGCTTCCCTGCCACACCGGAGCTGAGCTCTGCCCTCCAGGGGCTTCTCTGAGTTTGTTTCTGAGGGGGCTGAGGGCAGGGAAGGCCGCAGAGGAGGGACTGTTCGGGAGGAGGCCCTGACTCCCTGGAGGCCGCTTGCCATGCACGGAGGGCAGTGGACTTATGTGGAGGACCGCACCTGAAACAGTGTGGGTGATCCGCACCCACAAGCTCAGCCAGGCCCCGCCTTTCCTTGCCCCTCCTCCTTCCCATCCAGCCGGGGGTGATGTCTGCAGCTGTGACAGCCTAAGCCCTGTGGTCAGTCAATCACCTCCTTTATCATTCCAGGCAAGTCGCACACTGTCCCATTATGGCGACCCAACACTCACCTCCACCAGCTTCCCCACCGAAACATTGCTGAATCCCTTGATTACTTCCTTGGATGGGAGGAGGTACACAGACCCTTCGCCGCTGTACCCAACTCCACTGACCTGGAGGGACATGGCAGATGGAGGGTATTACCAAGAGCCAACCCCCAAACTCTGGATGGCACCCATTCCCTCTCCTAGGGTCACCCCAAAGCCATGAGCCTATATGTGAGGATGAGCCTGCAGACTGTCTGCCGCCCAGGACCTCTCTCTGACAGTTGAGGTGCATGCACTATGACAAACTACTGCAAGCGTTCCTGGTGGAGGCTGTGGCTGCACAAGGGCCCTACAAGCTAAGGTGCAAACGGAGACGTCTTGGGAGGAGCCGTACCTAAGCCAAGAGGAAATATCCAGGCCTCTGCAGCTCATAAACCTGTCAGTCAAGATAGTGCAGCCTGGGGCTGAAAAGCAACCAGCCATGGAATGTTTACAGACGGGCATGACAGTGTGCCAGGAAAATGGTGTTGAGGGGCCAGAGAGGTGGCTCCGTAGTTACAAGTGCATACTGGTCTTGTAAGGGACCCAAGTTCAGTTCCCAGCACCACCACTAGATGGCTCCAAACTGCTTGTAACGCCAGCTTCAGGGCACTCCAACACCCTCTTCTGGCCTCCAAGGGCACTTTACCTATGTGCCTATACCAGCACACAGGCATACACATAAATAAATCTGTCTCAAAAAAATACAACAAAAAAACCTTTAGAAAGTAAAAAACATTATTGACAAGAGAAGGCCATGGCCTATGGGCCCCCATTTGCTGATCCTTTGCTCTGGAGAGCTCTGTGGAAAAATATCCAGACATGAAATTGCTGGTTCAGGGAGCATGCACCTGTGCCATGTGAGAGTCAGAGGAGCACAAACAGTGAGTCACTGGGTCAGTTTGTCACTGGTGGCGACAGGTACTTATGTAGCTTTTAAATTTTGTAACGAGCTGGGCATGGTGACCCACACCTGGCAATCCCAGCATGTGGGAAGCTGAGACAAGATGACTCATCACAATTTCCGGGACAGCCTGGGCTACATAGCGAGTTCCAGCCTAACCCAGACTATACAGAGTGGGATCCCGTTTCAAAAAGCCCCAAAGCAGCAGGGGCTAGTGGCCCAAGCCTGTAATCCTAGCTAGCGGAGAGGCCAAGGCAGGCAGATCTCAAGTTCAAAGTCAGCCTGGAGACAGAGCAAGGCCTTGTCTCCAAGTGAAAGTGAAGAGCGAGCTGGGGAAGGCAGCTCAGGGTTAGTGTTTACTGGGCATGCCAGGCAATCCCCAGAACCACAAAAGCGGGCTGGGATGTTAATGAGGGGCTGGGAGTCCGGTTCAGTAGTACAGTGCCTGTCTAGCATGGAGGAGACCCTTTGGTTCTATCCTGCAAAAATATAAAAAATGAAATTTGATAATTAAAAAAATCAAGGAAGCCATCTTAAATTGGTCACTATACTTTCTTAGACAGACCTCCAAGGTATTTATTGCTTCCTCGCTGTTCTGGGAGACTCTGTGTAATCTCTCTGGGCAGGAAAAGGGCTGGCCGGGGAAACCTTGGTTTCCTGCCTTGTGGGATAGCACGAGGCTCACCTCAGCGTGGAACCCATCGGATGTGACGAGCTGGGTCGCTGTCATTTCGTTGGCTGTCAGTGTGCCTGTCTTGTCAGAGCAGATGACATTACAGCAGCCTGGTGCCATGGGAACAGGTTTAGAGAGATGAGTTGTCCCTGCCAAGCCCGAGGTTCATGTAGCACTCTTGAGTATGAGCAATCCCAAGCCCACACCTCCACCTGACTCAGTTTGCATTTCGGGGAGGGAACCCTCACCAAGAGTCTCCACGATGGGCAGCTTCTTCACAATGACCCGCTTCTTAGCCATCCGCAGCACCCCCAGGACCAGCGTCACCATGACAACGATGGGCAGTCCCTCTGGGATGGCTGCCACAGCCAGGCTGAGTAAAAAAGCAGAACCAGACTCAATACACCCAAGGGTGATGGGAATTCTCATCTGGTATTGGTGACCATGCTTTCATCTAGTGAAACTTGTCTTTGCCTCAGTGGACATTCTATTCAATTTCCAATCCCACAATGCACTTGCCTCCTTCACTATTTCTGCCCTGACCGCTTTGCTGCTAAACTACCTCCCCAACTTGGGACAGGACCTCTCCAGTCAGGCGGTCATGGTCTCAGGGTGAACTGGTGCCTGTTAAGTCCTGTTACATCCCCAGCATTCTCATTTATTAGAGGCAGAGTTTCAGGGGAAGCACATGGCAATTCCAGAGTCAGGGAACTAGAGGGAGGGGAAACTGAGGCTGGGGTGCACTATATGAGAGAATTGAAAAAAAAAAAAAAAGGAAAGAAAGTGACAGGTTTTGGCATGCAGACTCTTCTCCTGGTCCCTTGAATTTCAGTTGTCTAATGGTTTAGCTATTCTTCCTGTGGATACCAAAGAAACCAAAGCACAAGCACAGTGAACCCCCGCCCCCGCACACACCTTCTCGATAGAGTAGATCTGATGGCTGCCCACTTCATCACCACCCCCTCCAGTGCTGAGAGCCCCACGCTGAGATCTTGGGAGAAGCTGGCCACACCCACCCTCCAGCCCCCCCCCCCCCAATTTGGCCCTAGAGTGAGGGCGGAGATGTGAGACTTGCAACCACAGTAAACTCTCAAGTATTTTCATTAGAGGGAACCGCCCACAGTAATTTCTAGAAAGGGACTACTTGGGGTGTAGGAGTGACAGGGTAAGTTCTGTTACCTGAGAAACCACACAAGAGATAAGAGAGGGGACAGTCCAAGCCCTGCTGAGCATGTCACCCCGCCCCCCCAGACCAGGTTTGCTCAAAGCAAGCTGTCACCCAGAGGTCTGGGACAGGAGTATTGCTAGAACAACTATCCTTCCCAAGAAACTGGAGGCCAGGTACCATTTTAACACAGTGACTATATTTGCTTTTACAAGACAGGGTCTCAGGTAGCTCAGGCTGGCCTTGAACTCACTGTGTAGCCAAAGATAACCTTGATCTTACTTCCTCCGCCTCACAAGTGTTGGGATAAGGTAGGAGCACAGCCACACCTGGTTTCTGTGGCCCTGGATTCGAACCAGGGCTGCATGCATGCTAGGTGAGTGCTCAACCATGAGCCACGTGTCCAGCCTTACAAGGACCTAATTTTAAAGCACTGATAATAAAAAATTTAAATATAACAATGTTCAGATTAAAAGTCATTTCTGGCTACATTGGTGCAGGGGCAGCTTTTTGCCCTCTGTGCTCCTCAGGCTGAGGTGTCCAGTTGACACACGCTGAAGGGACAGATGTGAGACTGTGGATATCCATGAGTACCTGACTCTTGCTGGTGCAGAGCGAACACTCAGCTCAGGCTAGTGAAAAGTCAGAAAAATTGGTGGGGGCTCACAGGACCTTGTCACCCATGGGACCTCATTGCATTAAATGGCGAATGCTGTCATGATTTGTTGTCCCACTGAGGAAGGGAAGAGAGGTTGGTGAAATGCCTTAGGTGGTAAAGACACCCGCCACCAACCTCTGATGACCTGAGTTCCATCCCCGGGAACCACATGGTGGAAGGAGAGAATTGACTCCTGCAATTTGTCCCCTGACCTCCATATGTCACTGTGCCACATGGGCACCCCCACCCCCAAATAAATAAATGTTAAAAAAAAAATCAGTGGTATGTGTGCTGTAGTATAGGGTTTCTGATCACACCGGTGTAAGCTGCCCTCTGGACAAGCATGGTTCACACCTGCAGTCCCAGGGCTCAGGAGGTAGAGACGGGGGATTACCACCAGTGTGAGGCCAGCCTGAACGACATCGACAGACCCTGGTCTTAAAAAAAAACAAAAAAAAAAAAAAAAAAAGGAGAGATAGAATATGAAAGGTGACCTTTCACCCGGAGACAATGGGCCATTCAGAGACAAGTTATATAAACCAAGATTACTGAATTTGGTCAAGGAGCTTGGGGTGGGGCGTGGGGGGCGTTTCCATGGTGACAGTGAAACTAGCTTCCTTGGTTTTATGGCCTGGGCTGGCCAGACCAGCTAAGCTAACATTTACAGTAGATTATGAGGGGGCACCCCCGTATGTCAAGGGATGGGCGTAGTGTGCACACCTGGATATGATCATAGCAATGAAGAATTAATCCACAAACTAATAAAGATTAGAAGAGATCAGGAATAGCAAGTTCTTTGAATCATCTTTAGTAACGCTCTAGCCGCCAGGGCCTGAGGAAAAGTTTTTAGAAGAACAATTCTCTGTTTTTATTTATTTTGGAAAGTTTCCTCCTTGGCTTTTCTGCCATTTCTACCTTCCGATTTGGTGGTTTGGGGTGACTGGTCTACCACAAAAGCTTGAAGGTTTTTGCCTATTTATTGTTCCAGGGAAAGGAACGGATTCTTGTCCAGGTGCGCCAAGAGCCATGGAGGGAAGGATCAATGTGGACACTGGGGTTTTTTGTTCTTTATCCTTCAAACATGATGTCTTCCTAGGCTCCTGCCACTTTTGGTGGTTTGTAAGATAGGAGATAATATAGAATAGTAATTCTTTGTGGTTAGGGGTGGGGATGGGACCCGGCACCTTGTCCACACCAGGGAAGTCCCATGCCCCTGAGCTCTGCACTGCTGGGCTGCACCCTTCCGTGGAGGGTGGCGTTTCAGCATCTTGGCTTCTGAGGGCTCTGCTGTCTTCAGCAGCCCCTCAAGGCTCAGAGTCCCCTTCTCCTCTACCTCTCTCCATGGCTTCATCAACAGGGCACTGTTAGGGTGTTGAGACCTGGGCCTCTGGTTCTGCTTGTGCTGGGGCCTGGCTGGGGGAGGTTCTAATCCCAGTTCCAGAGTGTGTCCTGGGACAGGCACCTTGGCACTTCTGGGAGCTTGTTAGAGATAGCATCAGGTGTCAGTGGTGCTCTCCTGGTGGCACTGATCTGCCATGGGCTATCTCACCCCAGGGCCTTGATCCCTTCCTGGTGCTCCCTCCCTGCTATTCTCTTAACTGACCCTTTTCAAATTTTTGCTTTCAATATGACGTAGAAAACATCCCTGATTACCTTTCCAGTCCCACACCCCTTTCTGTCTCCTTCCCACTTTCTCTCACAGCCAACATTTCCCATTGGGTATCAACACAACACAGATGCTCAGCTGTAACTGCGTTGTTCACCCACACTTAAATTGTTCACATTTACTTTCTCCACCAGCATGAAAACCCCATGAGGGCCCAGGCCTGTGGCTCAGTCAGTACTTTGATGATGTAACAGATAGCCCGTCAATGCTCAGTCAATATTTGTGGGCCTCCGGCTGCCAGCTGCCCAGGGTGGGAACGGAACCTTAGCAAGTGAAGGGTCCCATCCTGCCTAGAGGCACCGTGAGGGGTGGTTCAGAGTCTGGCCTCCACTCCAGGGCAATTGTGGAGCCTGAATCTCAGTTTCCCCATTTGTAAGGTGGAGCACGTGTAATCTTGTGGAACTGAGCTAGGACCAGCTAGGATCACGTGTTCAGTTCCTGTTCCTCGTCCCAGCATCAGGAGATTCAGACTCCCACTCCTGGGCACCAAAACCCTGGGTTCAATTCCCAACAAGGCTTAAACCAGCTACATGCAGGGTGATCAGAACCTCAAGGCCATCCTTGGCTATGTAAGACGTTTAAAGCCAGCCTGGGCTACATGAGATCCTGTCTTAGAGACAGAGAGATTGATCGATTCATCCAGGTCCTAACCCTGGATGTATGGCTGACCTTATCCAAGAACAGGGTCCTTGCAGATGTTCTCAAGTCAAGGTGAAGGGCTTCGCTGATCTTTTTTGTGCAGAGATGGAACCCAGGTACTTGCTTTATCACCGACCTATGCCCTGGCCCCTGTTAGAGTCAGTCTGGACTGTCAGCTTGATTGGATGGAGAAATCGCCAGGAGGTTGGTCAAGTGTGTCTCTGGGCCTGTGTGAGAGGACTGACTAGCCTGTGTGTGGGCAGGTGACCGTGGGCAGAACTCTCTGAAACCTTGAGCTCCCTTCCTTCCTTTTCTCGAGCCTTTTGTCACAGTTACTAGACACTGATGAACACAAGGTCACACCCTGCCTGTGCTGGAGGCACAATCTTCTCTAGGCAGGCTGCTGTGCGGCCTAGGCCCTCAGCTGGATAGATCCAAGCCCTCAGAGGCATGAGAAGGGGACTCTATGCTCCATACCCCTCCCACATGCTGCTGGAGACCCGCTTTGGTGGGGTCAAGAAGTGCCTCCCCGCTCCCTGCCTGCCCTGCAGCCCGCCACCTGCTCGGCTGGGGAAGGGGCCTGGGAGCCTTGACAACGCACCTGACCCCGATAGTGAACATGCTGAGAAGGGGCTTGCCTTGCATCCAACCAACCAGCATCAGGAGACCTGTAAGAGACATGACAGCATCAGCCTGGGTTCCCGGGTCCCCAGTGCCTCACCATGCTTTTAGCCCACTTCCTGAGGGGCCCTCTGGGGACTCAAATGCTGGATATAAGTAGTGACCTCAGGAGCGTGAAGCTTCTGGGCTGGAGATGAAAGATGGCCTAGCATGTATGAAGCCCTAGGTCCAATCTCTAGAACTGAGGGTGGGTGGGTGGCGGGGAGGGTAGTTCGGAGGAATTAACGTGGATATGTAGGCATGGTGGCTGCTACTTATAATCCCAGTACTCAGGAGGCTGAGACAGGAGAATGGCAAGAGTTGGGGGTCAGCATGGACTTTGTTTCAAATGAACAAAAACAAATAAAGAGAACCTGCAACCACTCATTCTACTGGGGGAAAAATCCAGTTTTATTCTTTCAGAAAAGAGTCCTGCTGTCCAAGTCCTAAGTCCAAGCTTAGGGTGAAGACACTGACCACCAGGTCACACTGGGCCATTTCCCATTTATATTCCATGTCACTCCTGTGAGGGAGGGTAAGACTCTGTTGTTCTCTCTCTCTCTCTCTCTCTCTCTCTCTCTCTCTCTCTCTCTCTCTCTCTCTTTTCAGTGCTGGGAATGGAACCCCCCCCACACACACACACACCAGTAAGCTCTCTACCACAGAGCCACACCCCAAACCATGGGCCACTGCTTTTTAAATATGTCTTATGTCCTGATTAAATTTCCTCTTCCTCCTTTGCCAATCCATCATCAAATGTTTACTAAACACCAGGCTTTTGCTGGGTTCTGGAGGCATGGAGACAGAAGCAGCCTGAGCCACCACTGGGACCCATGAACAAGTTCACAAGATACTACAGCAATGCAGAAAAGGACTGGAAGCAGGCAGTTGTAGCCTCGGTGTCTATACCTGTAAAATGGGAGCATGGCCACATCTCCCTGTCCTTGCCATTGACACAGATGAGAGTGAGAAGGAAGCGGGCAGGTGGCTTGTTGACAGCACTTAGGCTTGCTAAAGGATGCCAGCTTTGCTCTGCAGGGCCCAGGAAACTGGGGATGGCCTGTGCTGGTGTGTGCGAGTGCACGCACGTGTATGTGTGTGTAGGCGCTCACAGGATGTGACCGGTCATAGAACTCAGCCCTCGACTGAAATCTTTGCTGGGACCCAGATGAATCAAGATGAAATGAATTGGGGGCTCTGTTAGACACAGGGGCTGGACAGGGAGCCCAGAGCCCTCTCTAGGAACCTCATCTGTCCTTGCAACCAGGAGATGCTGCTGCTGGCTAGCGAGGCCTGGCGAGGGGCAGCCATGGGCATCCGTCCCATGGCCGCCTTCAGTGACCTGCTATGGATAGCTTGAAGTTGGCCATGCCAAGAGGATCTAACCAAGGGAGCTGGTAGATACCATCATCTCCTAGAGAGACTCTGCCAGCTTCTCCGCAGCTCCTGAGGGCCTCCAGGAGTCCCGGGAACTCAGCTGACACCCCTAGAAGCCCCTAGAAGGCTCTTCAGAGGAGACTCCTTCACTGAGCACCTGTCTTGCCATAGGCATGCCATGGGATTAAGCTCTACTTTAACATGGCAGTCACCTGTGAGCCTTCCTTCCACCTTGGACATCTGTGTGCATATGCATGTTTGAGTGTGTGCAGGTACCAAGAGTGTGCCTGTGTATGTGCACAGGTGTTCATGTGGGGCCAGAGGGCAGCCTCAGCCTAGTTCTTCAGGGTGTGTCTATCTTGGTTTTTGAGATGTGGTCTCTCATGGGGACTTAGGGCTTGCTGATTTGGCTCAGCTGGCTGGCCGGAGAACTGTAAGAATCCATTTGTCTCTGCCTCCTCAGTGCTGGGATTATAAACACACATCGCCACACCCAGATTTTATTCTGAATATTCTTTTAAAAGTTCTTAAATTACAAATATCTTTGTGTGTGCATGTATGTGTCTGTGTGTATGTGTATGTTTGGGTGCACATGCCATGACATATATATGGAGGTCAGAGGACAACCTGCAGGAGTCAGTTCTCTCTTTTTACCTGTGGGTTCCAGGAATTGAACTTGGGTCATCATTGTGCTTGGTGGCAAGAATCTTTACTCACTGACTCAACTCAGTGGCCCAACTCAATGGCCCAACTCACTGACTCAACTCAATGGCCCACACCTGACTTCTTCTTCTTTTTTTTTTTTTTTCCGAGACAGGGTTTCTCTGTGTAGCTTTGCACCTTTCCTGGAACTCACTTGGTAGACCAGGGTGGCCTCGAACTCACAGAGATCCGCCTGGCTCTGCCTCCCGAGTGCTGGGATTAAAGGCGTGCACCACCACCGCCCGGCCACACCTGACTTCTTAAACGAGAGTTTTGGGAATGGAATCAGGTCCTCACGCTTTCAAGGCAAGCATTTCACAAACTAGCTAACTCACAGGCCCAACATTATTTATTTATTGAGTCAGGTTCTCACTGTGTAGCCTTGACTGGTTTGGAACTCACTATGTAGACCAGGCTAGCCTCAAACCAATAGAGATCTGCCTGCCTCTGCCTCTGAGTACTGGGATTAAAGGTGTGAGCCACCACACCTGTCCTCCATCACCATTTTTTTTTTTAAAGAAACTTCATCTTGTGGACAAGCCTGCTTGTCCCTGTCATCTCCCTGAGAAGGCTCTGCAAGCATGAGGATCTGAGTTCGAACCCCTGGCACCCACCCCACATAAAAAGTTGGGTATGGCTGTGTGTGCTTTTAATTCCAGCATTATGTGGCAGAGAAAGGCAGATCCCCAGAGCTCTTAGGCCAGTTAGAAAGACTGGAACCCCCGCCTCCATCAGGGTTGCAGGTAACAACACAGAGCATATGCAAGATCTCCCAGAAAGGGGCTCTGTGTAAATGGCCTATGGAAGAGTGCAGGCTTGCATCTGAGACCTGTAATCACTCTCTCGTCCACTCCATTCTCCACCACACCTTTTTCTTCCCAAATAAGATGTTCTATTTCTCTCACCATCCACAAGCCTCGGGTCCAATTCTTTGTTCCAGGACACATGAACTTGGATCTCTCAGCAGGTGCCTTCACTAATCTGAGTCACTCCACTAACAGTATCATTATAGGGTCTGGAAAGGCCATTGAGGATGGGCCACTTCCTGAAGGCTCTACCTTTGGCTCTTGGTAGGGATGGTAGGGACGGGCATTCTGATCTTCTCCAAAGTTGAGAACATTACAGGCAGTTGTCTCCTCCCTGAAGAGTTGGTCCAGCTGGGTCTGTCAATCACCAGTTAGAGACCACCCCTAGGGAGGCTGATTTACCTTAAGTCATTCTAAGGAGGTGGGAGGAATAATTATCCCCTTAAGGACATAATGTACTTTTCCTCCCCAGAAAACCTGCCCTTGCTGTAATTCTTCACAGAGCCTCACGAGGCAACTCTGATAAGTTGGCTCCATTTCTGAGTCCTTTTCATTCTTCCCTATCTCTTTCTTTTGGGTACTGGCCAAAGCCGAAACATTTTCTCTGGCGCTTTGGGCTTTCTCGTTATTTCTCTGAAGCCACCCCTGACCTCGCCTCTTTCTCCATATGGCTGCTGCTGACCTCCATGGCAGAACATTCTGGTCTGACTCTAGAAAGACATGGATTTCTGTGTTCTTTTCCCCCCACCTCCTTCCCCCTGGAAGATGCCCTAGTATTTTCTCTCAAACTCTAATAAAAATGTCCTCAAGATCCCTTCCAAGTTCATTTTAAAATTCTTCTATTAATGAGACTGAGAACACAAAGCAGGGACCCCAGTTTTCCCAGTCATGCATGGTGCCCAACACGGAGCTCCTGAAATTTCACCAGCACGGCCAGCCCTACTCTCCAGAACCCAGCATGAAATAACTCCACTCACCAATGATGCCAAAGGAAAAGATGGTCAGCTGCTTGCCCAGCCTGTCCATGCTCTTCTGCAGTGGAGTTTTAGGCGTCTGCAGGTGGGGGGTGGGTGGGAGGACAATGGCGTGTTAGAACCCCATGGTTCTTATGACTGTTCTGAGTGACAGCTATGTGGGGTACACATGCACATATATTTGATTAACATGGTAAGTTTTATTTATTTTTTTTTTTTGAGGGGGGCACACATGGAGTTCCGAGGACAACTTTTGAGAGTTGTTCTCTCTTTCCCACCTGTGGGTCCCTGGGATCAAATTCAAGTCATCAGGCAGCCAATGCCCTTACCATCGAGCTATCTTGCCAGCACACATGCTGAGTTTTAAAATTAAAAACAAAAAGCATGCTCCCGTTTCCCACAGCCTCCAGCTTTCTGTAGGCGAGCGGGGCTGACTCTGGCTTAGAACAACCCTGATACAAACCCGTGGCCACCCATCGCCCTTTGGCCCTCACCTCTTCCGCCTGCATCATCTTGAACACTTCTCCGAACTGAGACTGTTCCCCGGTTCCGATCACCACTCCCTGTGTGGAGGAGAGAGGGAGGTGATACAGGGCCCGGAGCTGCACGGCCAGGACCCTGGGCTCTGCTTACCTGACCCTTCCCACATTGCACCAGGGTCCCCATGAAGACCACGTTGCTCAGGGTGCTGAGATCCCCGCCGCCCACCAATGGGCTGTCTGTTTTGCTGCATGGCTCCACTTCTCCTGTGAAACTGGATTCATCCACCAGGAGGTCTGTGACCTGGGGGGCAAAGGTGAAACTCTGAGATCCCCTCTTGCCCTTCAGAGGATCTGAAGCTTGCAACAATACCAAAAGCCTTGTAAGACGTCAAGTGGGGAAGGAGCCTTGGAAACTGAGATTCACAATCACAGAAGCAAAAATGCTTAGAGCTCAGGGCCCCTCCAGGAAGACATGCAAGTCTCACGCCTTGTTTAATGCTATTTGCAATGTCGGAATTGCCAGAAAACATGGCTCAACTGCTCCTTGGAAAATGTCTTTACCTCTCCAAGCACCCGGGCCCACTTCTCACCCAGCACCTTCCACCACTGTGAGCCATATGGCATGGTAACCAAAGGCTCCACTCTATCTGCAGTGAGCGTCTCCAGCAGTCTGTGTGCTGTGTGATTCAGTTCCCTCTGTGAGGTGTTAGCAGGGTGGAACAGGGCCCGTGAGATGGTTCAGCAGGTAAAGACACAGGGCAGGGAGAAAAGCCCCTAGGAGGAGGCTGGTAGGATGGACAGACCTGAGCTGAGACCTCAGGATGGGAAGGGCCGAGTCCATGGAGGGGGGCATGGGGACACACAGACACTGTCCCAGCAGCAGACAGGGCCCCCGTGTGGCGGTGTCTCTGGTATGGAGGTCAGGCCTGGCTTGTGGCTTGGGCCTTTTCTGCCCCAAACAGTTAATTCCCATCCATTTGACCTCAAGGTTAGTCCCCAAGTGGTTGTCTCCAGGGAGCCCTTCCTGCCCTCCACAGGTGGGGCTGGGCTCCTGAATCACCAGGACTTTCCAGCCTACTCCCAACAGCCACCGAAGAGCTACCTGCAGGGACAGGCTTAGGCCTGTTACTCTGAGCACTAAACCCAAGCTCAGGGTCAGGTCTGTTCTCTGCAGTATCCTTGGCACCCAGCACAGTGCCCTGTGCGTAGACACCTTAGATCAGCTGGGCCTGGCAGTGCCAGTCTGTCATTCAGAACTTGGGAGGCTGAGGCAAGAGGACCAAAAGTTCAAAGCTAGCCTGGACAACTTAGCAAAACCTATCTCAAAATAAAAGCGAAACAAAAGCAGGAGACATAACTCAGTGGGTCATGCGGGCTGAGCATGCACGAGGCCCTGGGTCCCTGTCTCGGGGCTAGAGGGCAGTGGGCACAAGGGAGGGGCCCTGGGATGGAAAGAAGGGCTCAGCAAAGGGCCCTGGGCATGGACCCTCCCCAGACACCCACATCCCCATCCTTAGAACATGCAGCTGAGTCACCCAGTTTAGCAGAGGGAACTTGGCAGGTGTGACAGGCACTCTGAAACGGGGAGGTGATACTCTAGAGAGAGTGGGACCATGGCACCCCGAGATCCTTGGGGAGGACAAATGATCAGAGAGGAGCAAAGTGTTGGAAGGAGCCACGGACTGGCACCTCCCATCACTGGGAAGCCGCTGGTCTCTAGAGCTGGGAGGGAGCATGGTCCACCTGTACCCAGACTCGGGCTTGTCCCAACAGCTGCTGGCACTTGATAGGCAGAAGGGACATAGAAAGACAGTCGTAGCAGAGGGGGGTAAGGACAGCAGATCATAGCCAGGTACAAAGCTACCCTGAGTGCCACCTCAGGAGGCAGTATAGCTCTCTAGGCCACCAGGAGGTAACAAGGAACTCCCACAATGTCAACAGGCTCCTTAAGTATAAACACAGGCCTGTGTGTTAACACTGGGAAAACACTCTGATAAAGGTGTCTTCATGCAAAGCCAAGACAGCTGTAACATCACTAGGGGCCGAGTCCGGTGGGCCACCGCTGTGCATGTGGCTCTAGTGGCCTGGAATGCAGTTTGCAGTGTGTGATCATAGAAAAACGCTGGTCTCTTCCCTGGAGCCCTGGAGAGCGTCTGAATGAGGAGGAGCAGGTAGTTGTGGGGAGGAGGGCTCAGTCTCGTGGGGATGAGGCAGGGGAGGGGAGACCCCAGTGGGTCCAGGATAGAACTGGGGACATAGCCCACATAGCCCCAGCATGACCAAGGTGGCCGTGCTGGAGGATGGGGACCACGGAGGCTCCCTGCCTTTCCAGGCCACACGTGTCCTCCTGTCCTCTCCACTCCCCTGCGTGTCTGTCCCCAGTGCTAGGGCCCCTTGACAAAGCTTCCTTGGAGTTCTGACAACTCCATTCAACTGTCTTCACTTTAGACTCCGCAGAAGAAGGACAGACAAGAACTTTTGCCTTGGTTCCAACCCAGGGGAACAGAAGGTAAGGCTTTGGGACCCCACACAGCCATGCGCAGGCTATTGTGAGCCATATCCTCAGGCTTGTGAGACTCCTGTTCCCGGAACTCGGTGGTCAGGGCTGGCCGCTCCTGAGTCTCAGAGCTCAATCGCTGATAAAGGTTTTCTGTTGTGAATAAACAAAGCTGTTGATTGTCCCAGGGAGTTGCAGAATGCCGACAGGGAGACGTGTGGGGCACGAAGGTGTCACTCTCAGCACTGTCAATACTTGCAAGGTGTTACTGAAATGAATACGAGGCCCCAGGAGCCAGTGGCAGCAGCAGTCAGGGAGATGCTTAAACTGGTCTAGAGGCCTGTGGTCTGCTCAGGACTACAGAAATGTAAATCAGCCACCAGCAGGTGGACCGTTCCAGGTCATGGATTGCCTGTCTGCATGGTAGCTCTGTGCAGTCTGGACAAACGCCAGTTCTGTAGTGAGACAGAGGGCCAGGACTTAAAACCCAGGGTTCCCTTGCCCCTCACACATGCTGAGCTTCTTAGGAGCCAGTCAGTGTTCCCACAGTTCTGTATCCATGAAACTATTTAATCCTTCTAACTGCCCCAGGCTGTTATCACCGTCCTGTGTTACACATAAGGAAACTGAGGCACAAAGAGGGTAAGCAAAGAGCTCCAGGTTACACAGTTAGAATTTCAGGTGCTGAGTTCAAAACCAGGCTTGTGTGCAGCCCCTCTCGTGGCTCTGCCTCTTTGTCTCCCAAGAACACTTGCAGCAGACAGGGTTCCTGACCAGATGTGCGGCATCCTCAGAACTCCGTGAATAAACCCCTCAGTCACCTGCTTACTAAGAGTCCAAACAGTACTGGCCTGTTCTTGGAAGGATTTGTCACTCAGGTGACTCTGTCACCCAATCCTTTCTCCAGGATGTAGCATCATGTCGTACAGCCCCAGGTATGGTTCTGCTAGATGGTAACTCTGAACCCTTAAGGTGTGGGAGGAGCCAGCCCCACCAGAGTCACCAAACCAGGCCTCGGCTGCACTTGATGGTTCTCTGCCTCAGTTTCCCTTCTTGCTATGAAGCAGCCCATAGCCTCCCCCAGTTCTGCCCTGGATGATTTTGCCATTGTGATTTGCTTTATAAACCCCATAACCAGGTCGGGAGATGGCTTAGTTGGTAAAGTGATGATATGAGTCCCAGATCCATGCAGGGAGAAGAAAAAAGAGAAGAGGAGGAGGAGGGAGAGGAGGAAGATGAAGAGGAGAAAGGAGTGACCATGGCATCAGGGTGTGGTGGTAAACCCAGAGCCAGGGAGACAGAGACAGGTCCCGGGGTTAACTGTTCAGCCAGCCGAGGCTACTTCGCAAGCCCTGGGTCAGTGTGAGACTGTCTCAAAAACCAAGGTAGACTGTACCCGAGAAATGACACCCAACACTCACATGATCTCACACACACATGCACAAAACTCCACAAACCAAGATGTATTAGGCCTGAGCTGGCTGTCCCCAGCTCAGCCATGGGACCATGCTCCCAGCTCCCCAGAGGATGCCCAACTATAAGAACAGTTTATAATAAATGTTCTGTCTCTGTCTCTCTCAAGAGTTGTGGTGGTATTGTGTTCCCCAAAATATTGTGCATGCTAATAAACTTATCTGGGGTCAGAGACAGAACAACCATAATATTAAACATAAAGGATAGGCAGTGGTAGCACACGCCTTTAATCCTAGCATTCCAGAGATAGAAATCCCTCTGGATCTCTGTGAGTTCAAGGCCACATTGGAAACAGCCAAGCGTGGTGACACACACCTTTAATCCCAGAAAACCAGCCTTTAATCCCAGGGAGTGGTGGTAGAAAACAGAAAGGTATATAAGGTGTGAGGACCAGAAACTAGAAGCATTTGGCTGGTTAAGCATTTGGCTGGCTAAGCTTTCAGGCTTCTAGCAGCACAGTTCAGCTGAGAGCCATTCGACTATGAGGACACAGAGGCTTCCAGTCTGAGGAAAGAAGACCAGCTGAGAAGTTGGCCAGGTGAGGGTAGATGTGACTTGTTCTGTCTCTCTGACCATCCGGCATTTCACCCCAATAACTGGCCCCGGGTTTGATTTTATTAATAAGATTCTCTAAGATTCATGCTACAAAGAGTGAAGAAAACTCCTAATAATTTTGGGCCACAATTGACTGTGGGGTAACAAACTATGAAAATGGGAACCACACAGCCAGGGGCACCTCTGTTCTTAGAAGGTAAGCCATTGGGAATGGTGGCTTGGGGGTCTTGTGCCTGCACCTGCCTGTCCATCAGGACCAGCTGTGACATGTAGCTCACCTCAGTGAGTCGGATGTCGGCAGGGATCCGGTCTCCGATGGACAGGGACACGATGTCTCCTGGAACCAGGTCTCGTGCGAGCATATGCTGGAGCTTGCCATTCCTCAGGCTGTGTGGGAGAGGAGGTAGAGAGGTGAACCCCATATCATTCCCTTGGACAAGTGGATTTAGAGATCAACTTGGGGTTTCTATTGCAGGCAAACTCTCGAGACTTTACAGCTCTATTTTTTAAACTCTTGTATCTCAAAATACGTGGGAAGGCATATGACGACCGAGAGACCCTGGGTCTCACCTGAGAAATGAGCTATGCCTCTGGAAGCCTCTGCTGCTGGAGGCCAGCTGCTTTATGGCACCTGGGAAAACACACTTTGACGCTGAGAGAACATACCACCCTGGCTTGGAAATCAGGAAGGATGTCATGGAGGGCAGGGGCAGCTTCAATGCCTGGGAAGCCTGGCCCTCCTCAGTGCATAGCCACCTGCCCTGGGATAATCAGTGGCTGTCTGGGCACAGGTTCCAACTGCAATGCCCCCTCTCCTAGTCCCTCTGGCCAGCAGTCAGGGAGAGCTAGGACAAGCTCCCTCATTCCCCCATGTGCTCCAATGGCTTCTCATGGCCTTGGAGGCAACCCCACAAAAATCTGCCACCTGATCTGCTATTCCTGGTTCCATTCAGGTCTTAAACACACACCCCTTTTGTGGTCTTAGGGTCTTTATAGACCTTGACAGTTAGGATGGGCATCCCCTTTATCCTGGCAGGGGACACAATTTTGCTTAGGCCTTTACCCTTCTCCACAGCCACATGTTTATTTAGCTAGTGGGTCACACCTGGGTATAATCATCAGCGGGGTTCCATCCTTGCCTGTGGCAGGCTTAGACATGAACGTGCCACAGAGCTCCAGCTTATGAGACGTTGGCTGGAACTTGCGAGAAAGGTTTCCTTGTCCTGTACACACAGTCTCAGCAGTGGGACCTTGACAGTTTTGTGTCTGTGATGTCTGGAGCCGTGACAGCCATCTTGGCACCACAAGGGAAGCCAGTGTGCAGTCAGAGTGCAATGCCAACCACCCGAAGATGGCAGAGTAAGGAGGCAAGAGCAAGCCCATGGCACCCTGTCCATCAACCCCCCACTCCGGCCCCTTGCTGTGACACAGTGTCATTTCCTTGTGTTCCCATGTAATTAAGTGTTCCATTCTTTGCAGCCAAGAGCACCAGGAACACACACCCCTGCTGCTGCATGGCTCTTCCTCCCATGCCATTCTTCCTCCCGTGCCATTGTCTCAAGGCTGTCCTTGTCCCTCCCCATCACTGCACACTCCTGGGGCTGTGGTTGATGTGTGTGGTTTGGGCAGTGGTCCCCTGGGGAGCACCAGCTGCTTTCCAGTTGTCCTGTCTCTCAGCTCACTACCCCACCCCCACTCACCCAAGGACCCTGAGCTCTCTGAGACCCACCGCAGGATACCTGCAGCCCCCCCCCACTCCTCCCACAGGGATGACCTCATTGCTATGCACCTCGCTGTGTCCTCAGCCCTGCCTCTAAAAGAAAATTGTCTTTGGAGTGGCCCCTGGGGACATCGGTCACACACCCCATGGCTTTAGTATTTAAGCTCGATATCCAGCCAGCCGCCATCATATGTCGCTCATGCTCATGCTGCTCAGCTGATGATGTCCCCTGTCTGGGTTTGTGACAGCCTTGTTCTCCAGCCAGTGAGTCCAGATATAGTCACAGTTCCCTGCATCTTCTAGAATGCTCATCCTGCCTATGGGTTCATATCTCTCGCTCCATCTGACTATGCCCCTCTTCCTCTGTCTTGCACCTGTCTCTTTCTCTGTCTTTGACTCTGTCTTTCTGTGTCTCTCTGTCTGTCTCTCACAGTCCCCATAACTGCTGGCACCTTGACCGGCCAGACCCATGACCTATGAGACTTTCTTTCTACCTTCAGCCCCAGCTCATGCCACGGGTGTTCCTGCAAACTTCACGCAGGGCCCAGAGCTGAGCCTTCCAACGTGTCTCAGGCCACACGGGGACTCTTGTCCTCATTTTGAGCAGCACAGGTACTGGGGGGACTCTGCAATGTTTAGGGCCCTCAGCTAGGTTGGTGGGTGGGGGAAGGGCAGGTCTTTCCTGTGCCTTTTCACAGGCCAGAGGTGAATTCTACACAGTGTCCTTAAAAGCTGGCCCCAGAGCTGTGAGATGGCTCAGCAGGGTCAAACCTGACCACCTGCGTTGGATCCCCTAGAAATCACATGACAGGAGAGAATTGACCCCCAAAGTTGTCCTCTGACTTTATACATACCATGGTATGCTACATTTATACAAATACACACAAATAAGCAAATGTAAAAAAAAGTTTTGAAGTTGGCGCCATATGCACGTAAGTCCTTTCTGTCCAAGCACCCCACCTTGCCTACATGCTCACTTTAATAAACTCAATAAAATGACAGAAAATGAGGACTCCATCTCCTCACTCAGCCACATTTGGAGTTCTTGTTGGGCATCCATGACTAGTGACCCCACACTGTACAGGGTGGGTGAGAGGATACTTCTAGAAGTTTCTGTCTCTATAGGTTGTACTAGGTTGGAATGCCGTGAAGGACAGATGGGTGCTTTGTTATTTTCCTTTTTAAACATCATCGACGGGAGCTGGGGATGGTAAATGGCAAAGGAGTAACATGTGGGCTGGCAAGAGGTTGTCACCTGCCCAGAGCTGCTGAGCCAATCAGAGAGCACCTTGTAGTGGTTTGAATGAGAACGGCCCCCACAGTCTCGTATGTTTGAATGCTTGGTCCCAGTTTATAGATCTGTTTGGGAAGGCTTAGGAGGTGTGGTCTTGTTGGAGAAGGAGTGTCACTGGGGGGTTCCAGAAGCCCATGACATCCCACTTGGTGCTCTCTCTTCTTCTGCCTCGTGGTTGTTGTCTCAACATGTGAGCTCTCAGCTACGGCTCCAGTGCCATGCCTGCCTGCCGCCGTGTTCTCCACCATGATGATTATGGACTCACCCTCTGAAACTATAGGCCCCAAATAAACTCTTTCTAAGTTGCCTTGGCCATGGTGTCTCTTCACGACAATAGAACAGTAACTAAGACATTCCTCTATACACAGCCCTGCCACAGCCACACCGTGCTCTGCGGCTGGGCCTGTCGCTGCCCCAGGCTTAACTTCAGTTTGAGAACACAGACACCCCTGGCCCCTCTCTTCAGGCAAAACTCAGGTTTCTGCTTTATTTCAGAGGCTCTTCTCTTCCATTTGCAGCCCCAGGTCACACACCCCTAGCTAGACCCTGCTGCCAGAGCAGAGGCCCAGAGAGATGGAGCCTCCTGTCTATGATCACACAACAAGCCACCACCAGGGCAGACACCAGGCCTTGTCATCCTCAGTGAGGCTGGGATCACCTTCCCCGTTAACACCACAAAGGAGACTACGCTAGCCAAGCCTTGGTGAAATTCATCGGGGCATCCATCAGCTCCTTCCGTGGACCACAGGCTCACGGAAGCTCCGACTTACCAGTTGCACTCTGGAGGTACCAGCTTGGTCAGCTCTTCCAGAGATTTCTCCGACCTGTATTCCTGGCAGGAAGCACATCAGATGTGCTGTTCAAAGGTGGGAACCCCGACAAGACAAGTGCCCATCACGTCCCGGTGACCCCACCCAGATGGGATCTCAGGATGTACACACCTGGATGAAGCCAACAGTCACCACGATGAGCACGGCCTAGAAGACAGGGTGCCGGGAAGGGGGGGTGTGAGCACTACTTCCAGGTGAGAGTGACGCCAGAGCCAACTACTGGAGCACAGGGTCTCTGAAAGCACACTGCACTCCAAGCCCTGCGGTGCAGACCTGTAATCCAAGCTGCTCAGGAGGCTGAGGCAGAAGGCCTGTCTGAACAACTTAGTAAGACCATGTCTCAACCTATAAAAAGAAGGCTGCACGTGTGTGTGTGTGTGTGGGGGGGTAAGGGTTAGAGCTTCTGCCAAGGATCACCCAGTGAGTGAGTGCTGAGGGCGTGGCTCAGGAGCAGAGCACTTGCCCTCGCGTGTGTGAGGTACTATGTTCAATTCCCAGCACCACCACAGAACAGAACACATTGCCCGTTCTCTTTGCAAAACAGCTGCTCTGTATAGAAACTCAGAAAGCAGCCAAGTGTCCCCTGTCCAATATCAGAAAAACCATCAAATCCCACTCCCCAGGGCTCCCACACTGCGAGCCCTTCTAGATTTTTCTGCAGGCACGGTTTCATCATGGCATCATGTGACACAGACGTGTTCCCTTATAGCCAGCCGTTTTTACCCTTCAGCTCGGCCTCTCCTACACCTGCAGGTGTGGCTCTCTGCCCCCAGCGTTCGGAGAGAGGCAGTGAATGCTGAACTCTGTGTGTGGGATGGGCCAGGGATACAAAGAAGTGGAGTGATAGTTGTCCAAAGCATCTGTAGGGTCAGACACAGGAGTGATTAAACCCAGAGAGATGTGAGGAGTGGAGGCCATCAGGGCTACACAGGGTGGGGGTGGGGATACAAAGGACCGTCCATGGCACAGGGTTTCTTTTGGGGCAATGAAAGTGTTTTGGGACTGGACAGAGGTGACCAAACAAATGTGCAAAATCCCACTGAATTCTTCACCTTAAAACCATCAATCTTGGTTTTTGGGCAGTCTCTCTCTATGCAGCCCTGGCTGTCCTGGAACTTGCTATGTAGACCAGGTTTGCCTCGAACTCACAGAGATCCACCTGCCTCTGCCTAGAGCACTGATATTAAAGGCGTGCACCATCACACCTGACTAAAATCATCATCAGTTTTAATGTATAGCTCACTTAAATGAGAAAAACTTAGAAGGTGAAATCACCTCTAGGTAATGGGTTAAGGGTGTCATGGAGCTAGGGTGTGAGATACCTCTCATAAGCTCAGGGGCTTAAACACTTGGTCCCCAGAGAGTGGAGCTGTTCTGGGAAGCTGAGAAACCTTTGGGAGGAGACGGCCTAGCTGGAGGAGAGTGGAGGTTTATATCCCGGCCCTGCCTGCTTCTTGATCTGCCTAGATGTGAGCAGGCAGCCTCACTCCTCTGCAGCCAGAGCCCCCCAGCTCCCACAGCCATACCTTCACCGACTGCCCCCTCTCACAGCCTGAGCCAAAATAAGACCTCTTCTGCGATATTCCTCTTTGGTGTTTGATTGCAGCAGAGAGGAAAAGTAACTAGTAGGGGGTGACTGCATTTTAGAACACTCTCAGATCCTCCAGGGAGGGGAGAGGATGGCAGAGTAGTCTGCCCCCAAACAGACCCCTTCATAACGGGGCTGCCTATGCCACAGAGGGGCTCTCGATGCCGGCAGAGGGGCAAGTGGCCGATTTGCTTGTTTTTAGTCTGGCCTTTCTTTCTTGGTTCACAATAAACTCCCCACCCCCTTTTTCTTGTGCAGTGACTGGCCTCAGGGGTAGGGGGATGGCTGAGCTGGCAGAGTGCTTGCCTTGTGAGTATGAAACCCTTAGTCTGAGGCCCAGAACCCGAGTAAAAAGCCAGGCCTAGTGGTAATTGCAACCCCAGTGCTGGGGAGGCAGAGACTGGTGGGTCCCCGGGGCTTTACTGGCCAGCCAGCCTGGCCTACATGGTGAGCTCTGGGCCAGTGAGAAACCCTGTCTCAGAACACAAGATGAATGGTTCCTGAGACATGACAGCTGAGGTTGGTTCTAGCCTCTGCATGTGTGCACACATGTGTTCCCACGTGCACACACACATACACAAACCATAATAAGTTTTGAAAAACAACTGGCAGCAGAGCCATGGCCAGCCCGGGGCATCCCTGCCCAGGGGCTGAGGCTGCCAGTCACTCACCAGGGCGATGCTGATGGCGTCCTCATACTCCTTGGTGAGGACACTCACCACGGCTGAGCCCAGCAGCAGCAGGATCAGGGGGTTCTTGAACTGGAAGATGAAACACAGGGCAGGTCTTCATTTCACAAAGGCCAGTGTAGGCTCCTACCTGCAGCTGCTGGGCAGCTCAGACCTTCGTGTGAGGCCAGGCTTCCAGGTCTCCCTGCAGCGGCTAAGGGCTTGGGAAGGGGACTGCTCTGTCTGCTATTCCTCCTCTGTAGGAAAGTCCACCGTCGACAGCCCTCTGGGCTGATCCTGACACTCACTGCCCCATCCAAACCCAGCACTGATTCTGAGTTCTGTGTCTTGCCTGGCCACACCTCATCCATCCAGGGGTCCCTTGGGATACATGATGGATGCACATCCTGGCTACTATCGCCAAGCACTCCTCTCTTGCTACAACAGTCCCCCAGCCTTGTGTGCCACAATCACTCTGGTCCTGCGGTCATCTCTGGGGACTCTAGTGATGTTCCTCTTAGGTTGTACTTCTGATTGTTGCTCTCTATCACCCCTTTACATGGTGACGATCTGTGTTACAGAGAATGGAAAAGAAGAACAAATACAGAAGTGGGTCAAAGAGCAGAACCGGGAGATCAGGGAGAGCTTTGAAGGACAACAAGCATGTCTCTGCCTCTGAGCTTCCCAATGGCCAAGGTGCAAAAGGAAATACGGCCCAGTGCATCGGTCCCACAGCTCGTGAGAAGGACTTACTTCAGTGTGTGCTGGTGTGACACGTGAAGGGACGGACCCCACCCTCACCCCTGGAGCTGTCATGTGTTTATTCCCTGTGGGAGGACCCCAGAGTTGGCTGTAGCCAAAGTCTTGACTCTTCAACATCAGGAGGCACAAAGACATTTTGGTTTTGGGTTGTGGTTTGTCTTTGATTCTACTAACCCACATTTACTTGACAGCTGGGAGATGACAGTCCTGATGTCACAGACCCTGCCTGCCCTGGATGACCCAGCACAGGGTCTACGGGATGGTGTGGCGGACAAGAACTCAGAAATCTGGTTTTTCCTGCCTGTCTCCACCACTGGCTCACAGATAACCTGGAGCCACCTGACCTCTCCCGGCCTGTTTCCCAGGGTGCAGGAATGCTGTCTTCTTCTCCTCTCTCCTCCCCTCACTCCTTCCCCTCTTTCTCTCTCATTTTGGTTTTTGAGATAGGGGCTCCTCAAACTGGCTACATGGTCAAGGATGGGCTTGAACTCTTGGTCCTTTTCATGTTCCAAGTGCTGGGGTCACAGAGATCTACACCACGCCTGGCTATTTTAAGTTTTTTTGGGTCAACATCTTAAGATGTAGCACAGGCTAACCCAGAACTCACAGTGATCCTCTGCCTTAGCCTCTGTGTACTGGGGTTACACATATGAGTCTCCTCCGTGTCCAGTTGCTCCTGGCAACAAGAGTAGCTTGCCCAGGGCTCAGTAAATGTCCACTGGACACGGGATCAGGCTGATACTGTGGTATTTGGTAATTAGTGGAAGGGAGAAATCGTGGCTAAGTAGCTCCAGGAATGGCTCTTGACCTAGCAGGAAGTTTCTCAACCTCCTCACCAGGGCCACAGATAGGAGGGATGGAAGGGATAGGAATGGGTGGTTCTTTTGGAGAGAATCCACCACACAGTGGGATGCATACAAGCCCCAGCACTTGGGTCTGAGACACACGGGGTGGAGTCTGAGCTGGCAAGGAGAAGGGACCCGCTCCCCACGAAGCCCAAGACCTACTCCAAAGTACAGATAGATTCATCCAGAAGGCTGCAGCCTTCTCCTGAAGAATAGTGTCACAGGATACAAATGTTTCCTCTCCAGACCCCACCGTGTTCCACAGACCTTCATGAGCTATTTAAGGGGACCTACCACCCAAGGCAATGAGTGGGTCTTGTTCACACCCCTTCTGAGACTCAGAAGCCAGCCCACCAGTCACAGGGGGAGGCAGAGAAGAGGGTCCCCCACAGTTGGGGTGCGGAGTCCTGACCAGTGCTGCAGGGAGCCTTCAGTGTGAAGTGGAGTCTCCAAGTAGCTTAGGCAGGGCAGAGGTTGGAGGAGGGCCCCAGAGGAAATGAAGACAGGGTGGACACCTAGCAGAAAGCCAATGAGGCTGAGCTTTCTGAGCCCCAGCTGGTCTGAGCCTCCATCTTTAGGCCTTAACTTCAGGGGCCTCCATTGCCTGACAATGGACTTTCAGGGACCTTCTGGGCTGGGCCAGAGTCACCTTGGTGCCTACAAGCCAGTTTTGGTACCAAACAGTCAATGCAGGGGACTGAGAACTGAGTGGTAATCAGCTACAAGGAGAGAGGAGGGTGCTACCTGAACTGTGTGGTTGGTCCTTGGACCAATCAATCAATAAAGCTTTAAACATAGAACCAATCAGAGGGCAGCTGAAGCCTAGGGCAGCTCAGGAGTCTACAAACAGGGAGAAGGGAGGTGTGGCCTGGAGTGAGAAAGGAAGGAAGGGAGATTGAGGACCCGGATGCCTCAGGTGTCAGAGATCTCTGCCTGGTCACAGGGCAAAGTACAGACTTCTAGACCAGAACTGGCAGCCATGGTCATTCCCCTTTCCCTCACAGTGGCTAGACATTTGACTTGCAGACATCAGCACCAGGCCAGCACCGAGCTCTGATGGAGCGGTGCTCAGTGGCAGGTTGCATCACAGCCTGGGCCCCTGCACCCAAGATGAGCAGGTAAACTTGAAATTCAGGACCACAGGGAAGTGTGCAAATGTGTGTGTGTGTGTGTGTGTGTGTGTGTGTGTATGTGTGTGTGTGTATGTGCGCGCACGCATGTGTTCGTGTGGGGGGGAGTGGGGGCCAGGGGTACTGTGCAAACCTTGGTTTGCTCCTTGGGGCTGTCCACCTTACTTTTTGAGACATGTCTTTTACTAATCTGGAACTCACCAAGCAGGCTAGGCTGGCTGGAACCACCTGTCTCTGCCTCCCTGGATCTAGAATTTCAACCTCACACCACCAAACTCAGCTTTTAAAAAGCAGGTTCTGGAAGTCAAACTCGGGTTCTTGTGCTCTTCAGCAAAAACACTTCACCGAGCTGTTTCCCCAGCCCGACAATAACTTCACTCTTACAGTCTCCTGAGGCATACTTCTATTCAATTATTTCTTCCGTGGCCTGCTAAAATGCCCATTTGCCAGGACATCCATGTCTTTCTTTGCTTCCTCTGGCAAAGCTACGTGCCATGCAAGGCCTTTGCCAAGCAAAGACTTCCTGCTTCTCTGTCCCACCCTCTGCCTTTGCAAATGACTTTAGGGGGATGATACAATAAATTAACACTACTTATTTACTTACCGTTCAGTGTGGTGCCTGGCTCATGGCAAGTGTCCCTGGTGCCCATCACGGCAGGTCAAGTCATGGCTACCTATATTTTTAGTCACCTATGCAGGGCTCCTCCTGGAGGCTCAGAGCATCCAAAAGGACAAGACTGTTTACCTTGAAACTCATTCACCACACACCCCAGGTGGGACCTTCCAAGGACACCCAGGATCAATATTTAAAGAAGGAGTGCTTGGCCCGCCCTTCCTGGCTAGTGCCCCTAGTGAACACAGAGAAGGGAGTCCTGTCCCTACCTGATCCAGGTACTTCTTCCACACGGGCTCAGCGTTATCAGTGACAAACTCATTCCAACCATGGACCAGCCTGCGCTGGGCCACTGCCATCTCTGACAGGCCACTGTCCAGGTCCACCTAAAAGGAGACAGTAGATGTAGGGTGAGCACAGTACCCGGTCCAGCAAGGACCAAAGTAACAAGTCACACAGTGGCCTTGAGCCACAGTGTCAGCAAATGGAACTGGAGATGGGAGAGTGGAAAGGTAGAAACAGGGTCTTCTCCTTACAAAGAAAAACTGCAGGGCAGTGGTGGTGATGCCTTTAATCCCAGCACTCAGGAGGCAGAGGCAGCTGGGTCTTTGTGAGTTTGAGGCAAGCCTGGTCTATGGAGCAAGTTCCAGGAAAGCCAAGACTACACAATGACACACACACACACACACACACACACACACACACACACACACACACGGAGAGAGAGGGAGGGGGAGGGAGGGAGGGAGGGAGGGAGAGAGAGAGAGAAAGAGAGAACGAACCTTGGATATAGCTGCTACCTAGCAGCTTTTCAAAATATTAAACAGGATTACCACATGACCCAGTCATTCCACTCCGGGTATACAGGCCCAAAGGCACTGGAAGTGGACACAAAGAGGTGCTTACACCCCCACACTGGGGGCAGCATTGGTCTCAACAGTCTAAAGGAGGAGGCAGTCCGCATCTGTTGAGGTGAATGGATAAGCCATGTTGTGTAGACTTGTGACAGGGCTATGTAGCTTCAGAAAGAAAGATCGTTTTGTTGATGGGTGGACCTGGAGAGCAGAACTGAGGGGGATAAACCTATCCCTAAGAGAAAGGCTATACAGCTCATATAGGCAGAATGTAAGCAGAACTGTGAGGCCTGAAGGAGGGAGGTGGAGGCTGCTGTTTAATGAGGACAGAGCCCAGGTTTGCAAGATGGGCAGAACTCCAGAGGTTGATAACGGTGCCATTGGCAAAGAATGGCAACTGTTCTCCACAAAACATTCACTTAAAACTGCTAAGAAATCCTGAGCTTGTGGTGCACACCTGGGATCCAAATGTTTGGGAGGCCGAGGCAGGAAGATCAGAAGTTCAAGGGCAGCTTCAACTACAGAGTGAGTTTGCGGCAGCCTGGGCTACATGAGACCCTGTCTCAGACACCAAAACAAAACAAAACATAAATGGTTCAGAGAGCCAGGCATAGTGGGTATAACTGTGACTGCTGTACTTGGGAAGCTGAGGCAGGATTGGGAAGTTCAAGGCTAGCCTGGGCTACATATTGAAATCTTGTCTTAAAACAAAAAACAACTCAAAACAAAAACCCAAACAACAAACCCCAAATGTCTCTTATTATCATCAAATTCCATCTTAAACAAAAGAGGCATCCCTGGGAGTGGCTGAAGTGACCATGTCACCCGCCCATGGCAGACGCTAATCCAGGCCCTTAGTGAGAACAAAATCATTAGGCGTAGCCAGTGTAAGTGTCGGTCATCATGTCAGGGAGCTTTGTGCTCAGAGGAACTTTCCGAGAAAGCTGCACAGGGCTGCGGGCTGCGGGGGAAGAGAGAGTGGGATCCAGGTGTTCTCTGTAGGAAAAGAGGGCTGAGCTCGTTTTTCTGGCTCAGGAAATGTCTGAACAAGGAAAAAGACCTTCCTCCTCTTCTCCCCAAGAAACAGGGCTTGAGATGGACTCTTAGGTCATTCTTAAGGCCTGTCATGGTACCACATGCCCTTTCCCTGCTAAACTTTTCTTTTCCCAAGGCAGGATGAGCTATGAATAGTACATACCCACGTTCACACATGCACACACATATACCCTCACACCCATCCAGACATGCCCATGCCCATGTAACATATATATATAATGCACATACTCATGTACATACATGCACATATATACATATGTATATGCACATACATACAGCACACCTATGTACACATACCCCCCACATGCACATGCATACACATGTGCACACATGTAGGTGCACATATATGTACATGCACACACATCCTAATACCCACGCACAGATACACATATGCCCATGCAATACATATATGCATGCACACATATACCTGTACACACATGCATATATATGTACATGCACATACATACAACATACCAATGCACACTTACGCACACACATGCATCACCATTTCTGCCTGGCGTTCTAAGTAATATAAGCTAAAGATATGGTGCTGGCTCCATCCTGTGGCCCCAGAGGGCAGATTCCTAGGCCAGGTCTGGCTTTTTTCCTGCGATGCTCCCAGATTCTAATTTTCTCAGGCACTTGTGAGAATTTGATGTCAGTAACTGGCCTCTCCACGTCATAAAGGATGAAAAGGGAGAGGCAGGCGTGGGCAAAGAGTTTGAGCCCTGATGACAGAAGCCTGGAGGAGCCCGGGGCCGTGCGTCTCCCTAACAGTGCTGGTCACTCACTCTGGTTCTCGCCATTTGCCAAAGGAACTGTGGGCGGAAGGACGCTCGGTCTCTCAAGAGAACCTCAGGCACTGGCTCCAGGGACAGCAGCATTGCTGAGATTCGTGTGGAAACCAGAACCGTTCCACACTGACAGCTTCGTGGTACTTTCTCTTAATCCACAAACTACCTCACAGTGGCATCCGGCGTGACGGTTCATCTTATGACAGGCGTTAGGCTCCCCATAAACACACCCTGGGTGAGGGCATTTCCAGAGAGGTTTTACTGAGGTAGGACCCATCCTGAATGTGGGTAGCACCATCCCGTGAGTGCGGGGCCAGGCTGAGCACCAGCATCCATCTCTCTGCTTCCTGACTGCAGATGCAGGTGACCAGCTACCCCACGCCTCTGCCATCAGGACTTTCCACTATGATGGACCTTGAACCAGAACCAGAAAGGCGCTGCTTTTGGGAGGCATTTTTGTCAAGACAACGAGAAAAGTAATAAACACAGATACAAACAGTTCTTACATGGAAGGCTCTGGCCAAATCCTCTTTGCTGCATTTACACGCTTCCCTGGGTGGCAGAGCTGTGACAGTCTTTTCTCTTTCGATGGCTTTCAGCTCACACTGGTCATCAATCTGTGGAGAGAGCAGTGTGGCTGGTGAGCATCGGACGCTTTGCTGTGAGGTCTCTGGTTAAAGCAGGACACACATATGCAACGTGTGCACACCCCGAGTACACACGCCTACCCACGCGATCCGCTCCCACATCATGAGACAGGTGGCATCAGTCCCCAAGCTCACTCGCCAACCACCCAAAGGGTTTTTTTTTCCAATGTGAACTCTACGGAAATGGTCACATGCCCAGCACCCTCTGACTGTGCTCTCTCTCCATGTTAGTGACAGTGGGCAGGGTGCCACACTGCTCTCTCCACAGGTGCTCAGCTTTCCTCTGCATGTGTAGATTCTGCTCCTAGCTAACCCTCCTGCTAGGGGCATGCGGGGTTTATTTGTAGTCGTTGGCTATTATTGACACATCTGTTTGGAAATAACCTTTTTCTCTTATTATTGTTATATTCGTGTGTGTGTGTGTGTGTGTGTGTGTGTGTGTGTGTGTGTGTGTGTAGTATGCACATACATGTGGCCAACACTTGGTATTTTCTATCATTGTGTCCATTTTTTTTTTTTTTTGAGACAGGATCTCTCATCTTTTGAACCTGGAACTCACCTATTGGCTAGATTGGCTGGCCAGTGAGCTCTGAGGCTCCACTTGGCTCTGCACACCTGTGCCCTGGGTTAGGTTACAGATGTGTTACAGATGTGTGCCACCACACTCATGTCTATGTGGACACTGGGGATATGAACTCAGGTCCTCAGGTCTGTGTATCAAAGCACTTAGCCATCTGAACGACCTGTCCAGCTGCACGAAACAAACTTCTTTAATAGGATTAGGCTGACAGATCAGGGTGACATTTTACATGTTCAAAACCCGGACCCCCTTACTGCAGCAATCCGGGCTGAGTGTAAACGGTAGAGAGTGTCTCCTGAGCCGGGCGGTGGTGGCGCATGCCTTTAATCCCAGCACTCCGGAGGCAGAGCCAGGTGGATCTCTGTGAGTCTGAGGCCAGCCTGGTCTACAGAGTGAGATCCAGCACAGGCACCAAAACTACACAGAGAAACCCTGTCTTGAAAAAAACAAAAAACAAAAAACAAACAAACAAAAAAAGTGTCTCCTGTAGCAATATGTGGTATCACACCCTAGTTCCATGAGTTTTTGTAAATAACTCGAGGAAAGGGGTGGAGGCCACCATTCGGTCCTAGAAGCCGGAGGACCTGTGCCCAGAGCCCCAGGCCATCAGACACCAGGGGCCTGGGCCACTGTGATGACAGAGGGACCTCAGTGCCAGGGCACATCGAGACATGTACAATGTTCTTCCCAGAATTCTAACACTGGGACACGATAGCATCTTTTCCTTCTCAAGCCAAGCCACCAGGAACTGGGAAGGAGGAAAGAGAGAGGTGCTAACAACTTCCTTTAGCTGAGGTGCAGTCCAAGTTCCTCTTCCCTTCTCACCAACGCCGCACCCCACGTTCAAGTGAGCACCCAGCGGCCGATTTGTCCACAGGAACCCCCAAACACACCCACCTCCTGGGATTCTGCTCTTGATATAAAAAAAAAACAGAGCACGGCAGTGAAGACACAGCTCCTCGCCAGTTCTGTGGTTCCCCAAATGTCTCCACACCAATAAAGAGCTCCCGGCAAATTCCCTCTACAGAGAAACTTGCACCACTGGACTGCTAGGCTCTAGTTCCCATGCAGCCATCTCTCTTGTTCCCTCTGCATGGGAGATAGCCCTGGGTGTGAGCACACCTGCACCCTTCCTTCTGGCTATACCACACTCACTTTCCAAATACAGTATCCTGTGATAATGAAACATCACGTACACACACATATATACATGCACATACATATATACACAGGCACGTATACATAAATACACACATACACACGACATATTCTCTCTCTCTCTCTCTCTCTCTCTCTGGCTTGGAGACACTCAAATCCTGGCTGCTTTCAGGACACACCCATCTCTTTTGGCCTGGCTGTGGTGACTGACACTCCCTTGGCCCAGCCCCTGCAGTCTTCACGGCCATAGACTGATTTTCTCTGAGCTTTAACCTCTGTGGATTTCGCACAATAGAATCCCACACTAGCTGACCTCCCCTGCCTTTGTACCTCCTTGTGACCCCAGAGTACTGTTTGCCTGCAGCAAACAGCCTGCTGCTCCCATGTGGGTCCCTGAGGCAACAGTCCAGGACACGGAGACTTCTCGGAGAAGTTTCCCCAGCAGCAGGCTCAGGCTGGAACTCAGCCCAACAGAGACCCACAAAGGACAAATGTGATCTCCCATGGAAGACACAGGCTCAGCAGACATCCGGGAGCTCAGGGCAGAGAGAGCATTTGGGCAGCAGGGCCCAGCCTCCCTCAGCCCCATCCTGGCCTCTCTGTCTCCCTGTCTGTCCAGTGCAGGATCTTACTCATTTCACTTAGATCCCAGGATCTCTAGCCTGTTCTGGGGCTGATAACACATGTATTCCTACAACATACTTGTTAAAACGGACCCCTGCATCAATTTCTTCCTCAGACTAGTAGGGGTTGTCACAGCAGGGCATTACCAAAAAGGAGAAGGGCTATTGGAGAAGAGGAGAAGGAAGACCCACGTGCGGTTCCTGGCACCAAGAAACCCCAAGCACAGGTGATGAGGGGGTGGCAGGGTTCCTTTCAGAAATTAGGGTCCTGAAGGCAGTACCAGGCTTAACAAACAAGGGTGCAGAGGCCCCGTCACCTCTGATGTCCAGATGAGCACTCAGGAATTCCTCTGTGCATGTGAACCAGACACTGCCAGAGACTCATATCCACTAAGAAAAAATTAGTCACACTGGGTATGGTGGCATTCATCTATAATCTCAGCACTTGGGAGGCTGAGGCAGGAGGATTGCTGAGAATTTAAGACCAGTGTGAGCTACATAGCAAGGTCCTGTTTTTAAAAAACCAACTGCCTTGATGGAGTCATTGAACTCTGTGATGGAAATGGAGGGGTCCCAAGCCAAGGGCAGCAGGTGGCCTCCCTGAGTTGGGAAATAGTTCCCCGCCCCCCAAGAACCTGCACAAGGAGCTGCCCTGGTCAGACTGTCTTCTACCTGTGAGACCCAGGTTGGACTCTTGTTCTCCAAGCACCAGGGAACACATGGCTGTGGCTTGGAGTGATGGAGATGTGTGGTGTCATGTTAAAGCAACGGTGGTATCCTGGTGTTGTCATCGTCTGTCTGCTTGCTGAGCTCCAGACTCCAGCCCCTCCCTGTATCCAGACACATGGGCCTCCCACCCTTCTCCACCGGCCTCATGGGAGAGGGGCTGTCATAATCCAACTTACACAGGAGTGTCAGCACAGTGCATGCAAAGCGGAGGGTGCTCCAGCATGCTGTAGAGGGGAGAGAAGATGAGAACAGTCTCAATGTTGATACTAGAAAGGGAGGGGGTGAGCGGCCACGACAGCTGCATGCACAAGCGGGAAGGCAGTCAGAAAGTACAGGCCCGGGAACAGGCAGGGAGTGGTGTTCACAATGCAGGCTGTCCCTTAAGGCGGCACCACCCACTTCCCCATTGAGGCCAATGCCTGTGCTGTGGCCTCTGCAGCAGGCACAAGTCTACCCTAACAATGCTTTCTTGGCTTGCTCCTTTATTCCCTGGCTTCTTCCTGAATGCAGAGAACCCTGCCCGCTGCCTGGGAGACCACAGTTCCTATGGTCCATGCCAAGAAATTATGCAAGCACCTTCACTTAAATCAACAAATGAGAAGACAGGACAAAGCCAAAGCCATCCAAGTGCAAGAAGAAGCCAAGGCCTGCCTTTTCTTAGGATCACAGAGTGAGAAAGGACTTTCTAAGTACAAGATAAAACTAAGATAAGAAACAGACTCAAGTTCCAGACAGAAAGGGGACTGGGCTGTGTCACGTACAGTGTGAGCACTGTGAACAGAGTCCAACGGTAAAACTGCTGCAGAACACCAAGACAAAAATCTACCAAAACGATGTGAGTCTCTGACCTTGCAAAGAATAACATGACTGCCCATTGTGTCTATTGTTGTTGTTTTGTGAAACCTGGGGAAAAGATACACACTAAGAATGTAAGCCCATGATAAAGCTGAGGACATCCACACACTGGAGCTGGTGCCGGGGAGAGCTCGCTCACATACAGCTGCGAGGTATGTATCAGGACAGCCCACACTGCAGAGCGTGTGGCCTCATTCGAGTTGGAAATGCTCTGCTCACTTCTTGTTCAGACGCCCTCTTTACAGAAGGGTCCTCTCAGAGCCACACCTCACAGTCCTGTCCATGATGGCTCTGTGTTAGTGTCAACCCAAAACCCACTAATAGGCTGGCTGGTTAACCATGAGACCGCTGTAACGTGTGGCGCAAAGCTGCCCCTGAAAGAAGAGTTCCCTGAATGGAAATGTTAACTGTATATTGAGGTACACCTGCCATAGTCATGTGTAAGTCACGCACCACTGTATGGCGACTCACATGTGTGTACGCCTGAGCACCACCCAGACAACGACGGAACTCACAGCTCCCAGAATCGTCCTGCCACCGGGCCCTCTCTCTCACACCACCTTCTAGGAAGATTAAACATCCTCACTGCTTTGCACAGGGATCTGCTCTGCCTGCTTCAGAAACCCACAGAAGTGTCACACCCAGGGACCCCAGTCCTCCTGCTATCTTTGTGAGAGGTGGCTATTTCTCTACCAGTGAGGGCGGGTCAGTCTGTTGCTGTGTGGCACCATGGGCATTTCATCCTATTACCATATAGCAACCTGGAGTCATGATTTATTAGCTGGTTGCAGGGGCTGGCATGTGGGCTGTGTCCAGTTTGGGCTGTTATGTCGTACATGGCATTGTTAGGTCCCAGGGCAGGTGTGTAGTTATAATGGACACTTCCACGGGGTCTTCCCCAAATAGTGGGACCATTCACAAGAGGTAGAGGAGGAAAATTAAAGGTGTGGGACGCTGTGCATAAGGAGGCCCACGTAAAACATGGAGAAAAAGAAGACGGAAGATATGCTTCTGGCAGATTCCAGCAGACCGCGCGGACTCGGGTGACCTTAGGGTTTGGAAACCTGGCAGCTGAAAGCAGGGGCCATGGGAAATGGTCTTGTGCTTTTGGGAGTCTGGAACTACAAATAAGAGTTACTGATTCAAAGTGGGGAAGCCAGTCCTGGCTGGCCCGGGGACAGGGATGGAGAGAGGGGTAGTTGCTTCCCCAGGAAGAAATACGGAGTGGCCGGAAGACCTTGCTCACTAGGGAAAGGGCTCGTGAGGAAAAGCCTCCATTTTCCTCCAGCAGGCCCAGAGGGAATGCTGCAGGGCAGAGAGCATCTATGGTGGAGCCCCAGGTCCTACTCACCCTGAGAGGCAGGGCACCTGGCATAGCTTAGTGCAGTAGAGAAAAGAGGGGCAGACGGTTGTAAGTGAGCCCGGCGGGGCCCACCCGTGCTTTCTAGTATCAAGGGGAAACATGTCTCAATGCAACAACCCAGGCAGCTGTGGATATAGGGGGGGGGGGGCAGCCACTTGCTCAGAATCCAACTTCTGGTTCCCTACCTGCCTATTGGGCCTCCCACAGCAAAGCCTATGCCTTTCTTAAGTCTTGGTGTGTTGTCCTATGACATGAACTCAACAAGAACATGCAGCCAAGACTGCGGAGAGAACAGCTTCAGCTGCAGCCTTGGGTCAAGAGGGGCAACGAGTTCTTTCCTGGGCTGCAATGGTGTCTAGAGTGTTCGTGTGCATGTATTCACATGCATGCGTGCATGTGTGCATGTGTGCTCATGTGTGTGAGAGAGTATGAGCATGTACGTAAGCGCATCTGAGTGTGTGCGTGCTTGTGGTGTGTGTGTGTGTGTGTGTGCGTGTGTGTGTGTGTGTGTATGTATGTATGTGTATAAGGCCTAAGGGACTAGCCAGCTCTCAGCAAGACACACCATGACCCACCATGTGTGTTATTCAGGAGGAACAGCATAGACATAGACAAGAGGACACAGCTGGACAGCCAATGTAATTGGGAACCAACACATAGGTGACAGGGAGGAAACTGCTCACACACAGGGAGATTGTATGACTCGGAAATAGCCTGATAACCTCGGTGACTGGTGTTCTCGGCAAAGTCCTCAGGGAGCGGGCATGGGCTGTTAGGGATTCATTGGATTGGAATGTACAAGTGTGTATGTGCACAGACACAAAACTGAATATAGACTAACAGTATTTGCATGCACATACCCCTCCTCCCACCAGCAAAGACGAACAGCGATAGATTTTGTTGTTGTTGTTTCTTAACACAGTGGTCCAAGCAAAATACACATCCAGGAGCCAGGAGCCAGGGCTGCTTCCCCGACTGAGGAGAAACAATGGGAGGTAGGTGTAGAATTTCTTCCTGTCCCAGCAACCTCACCAGAGTCCGGGGAAGGTTAGGAGGGCATGGAGGCCTTACAAAGGGTCTCTCACAAGGCAGATGCGGGCAGCCAGAGCAAGCTGAAATGAATACTGACAACAGACACTAACAGAATCAAATCGGAATGCGTGTGTTCACACGGGTCTGAATGACTTAAGGGCTGGAGAGAAGAGGAAGCTTTCCCTGGCGTGGGCAGCTAGGAGGTGACTGAATAGTGGGATTAAGAAATCACTCAGTGACGCTTTTAGTCAGGCGAGCATCGCCCATGCAGGCCCAGCTAAGAGAGTGACACATTAGTCTCAGCTGAGGGGAGGAGCTGCCACCACCAGCAGTGGGACAGACAGCATCACAAAGACACTGGGGACATGGCTCAGTTGTAAAGGGCTGGCCGTACAACCATGAGGATCTGAGTTCAGTTCAGTCCGCAGCACCGTGTAAAAGCCAGGCAAGTGAGTTCTTTTCTGTAATCTCAGTGCTGGGGAAGCCGAGGCAGCTGATCTAGCCCAACCAGCAAGCTCCAAGTTCAGTGAGAAACTGTTTGAAAAGTGAAGCGGAGAATAGAAGGAAATGCCCAACATCAAGCTCTGGCCTCCGCACACACGTGAGCACATACACACAAGTAAACAAATACCACCCCAGGCTTCTTGACACAGTGGAGTGTGGGACTAAGCACTACCCCCGCCCCCCTCGCAACACACACACCGTGAGGTCCCTCAGGAGAACGGAGCCAACTTCCACCTGAGGAAACGCCACAAATACCACCCCAGGCTTCTTGACACAGTGGAGTGTGGGACTAAGCACTACCCCCGCCCCCCATGAGGTCCCTCAGGAGAACGGAGCCAATGTCTACCTGAGGAAACGCTAGACCAACCCAAATTGGGGAAACACTCCACAAAGTTATGAGCTTGGAATCTTTAAGAACACCACGGACTTCAAAGACCAGGAAAACCCAAGGAACCATTCCATATACAGGGGACAAGGAACGTATAACTCCAGGAGGTTCCAGACCTGCATGAGTCCACGCAACATGAGACTGTGCCCATGGCTGAGTCATGATGTGAGTGGACTGTAAGGGCTTCGCTGTAATTAGGAATGAATGTCTTCAAGTGTTTAGGGCCAATGGGTCATCATGCAATTTGTGCCCAAATGGGGGTGGCAAGCGTAAAGGTAAGGTGGTCAGCATGGCCATGTGTTAACTGTAAGGGCCTGGTGAAGGCCGTTCGGTGTCTGTTTCGTCTGGTCCTCTAACAGTCCCCTCTGCAGCTGGAGGCCCAGCTTGCAGTCACTGAGCACACCCTCCCCAACACAGCTGCCAGTTCTGCGTGCCCCAGCGCCCAAGTCTAACCAAAAGGCCAGGCCAGCTGGTGATGTGCAGTGACCACTTTGTTGAAGGGGCTAGTGGTGTCCCAGGATCAAAAGACTTCACCCAAGGTCACAGCAGGCAGGCTTTGAGTGAGGACTGAGCCTACCTTTCTGTTGGGCAGTGGACCCTCCACTCCACCTCCCTGCCTCTCAGACAGAGCTGGGCCTCCATCTCACTCATTTATTCTGGGTTTGGTTGTACAAGGTGGGTTTCCTTAGGACCTGCTGTGGCCTGTGCAGCAGGAAGTTGCAGGGCCTGAGCTGAGCCCAGGATGACAGGGAAAGTGGCTCCAGGAAGTACCACACCTGTGTTCCTGGAAGCAGAGTCACACCTCTGGTTTCACCTGCAGGTTCTGCCTGCCTGTCTTGAGGCCACTTCTGTGGGCCTCATTTCTGGAGATCAGTAGATCAGTGTGGCTAGCCTGATTCCCCTAGCCCTGGGAAAAACCTTCCTGACTCTTCCTGAGATGCCAAGGGCTTCCCTGTGGGCAGTATCTGACCCTGAAACTCAGTGATGCTAGGTCTCTGACCCTTGGTCTTGGGAGCATTCGGCCACGGATCCCTGGCTGTAGCCGCACTGGGCTGCTGGGATCCACCTGGCCAGGTGGAGACAGGAAGGATGACTGGATTACTCACTGGATAGTCAGCCCGTGTGCCAGGGGCTATTTGCAGAAAGAGACTGTTTCAGTAGCCCAAGAGATCAGCCAGCAGCACAGAGAAGTGAAACTTAGAAGTCAAAGGACCAGCCTCCAACTTCCCAGGCATGTTGTCTCACTCTAGGAAAGCTCCTGACATTTTGGAACCTCTGGTTGCTGCGGAGATTTTCTCTAAGGATTCAAAACAGAGAAGGAAACCAGCTAAGTGTGGGGTGGTGTATGCCAAGCTACTAATGCTGCAGAATTCAGGGGAGGTGGGGGAGCCGAGGGACGGTGGAATTAGGATGGTTCTCTGCAGGTGGAGAAAAGATACAGTCAGAGTCATGTAATAACACCCTCCTATAACTAAAGAGTAAAGTGGGGGCTGGGGAGATGGCCTTTCAAGCATGAGGAGCCAAGTTCAGTTTCCAGAAATCACATTAAAAAAAAAAAAAAAAGAGGCCGGGCGTTGGTGGCGCACGCCTTTAATCCCAGCACTTGGGAGGCAGAGGCAGGCGGATCTCTGTGAGTTCGAGGCCAGCCTGGGCTACCAAGTGAGTTCCAGGAAAGATGCAAAGCTACACAGAGAAACCCTGTCTCAAAAAACCAAAAAAAAAAAAAAAAATAAAAAAAAAATAAAAAGAGAGAGAGAGAAAAGAAAAGAAAAAGAAAAGTCAAGCAGTGATGAGCAGGAGGCAGGTTGGAGGCTGAGACAGGTGGATAGCTCTCTGGCCAGCAAGCCTAGCCTACTTGGCAATTTTCATGCCAGTGGGAGAGAAAAATGGTGTCTGAAGAATGAACTCAAGGTTGTGTGGTCTGACCACAGTGTGGGTGTCCACTCCGGCACACACACAAACTGCCCTCCTGTGATACCCTTAACACTTCACTCCTTATTTAATATTTAATCACTATTTAATGACTTAATGATTTAATCCTAATCCCTCTCAGGAGGCACCTCCGATGTACATAGTTTATCCCATTGTACCGAGGGTAGATTCAGGCATGGGGACATGGAGACATTACATAAGTTCTCACAGGGCCAGGTGTAGCGATGGAGTCTACAGGAAAGCAGCCTGGGCCAGAGAATCTTGCAGCATATCCCACAGCCTTTAGAGCAGCTCAGAGAAAGGACCAGGATGCCCCTGCACATCACAGCCTGACTGTCACACAGTGACAGACCAGCAGTGCCTGGGAGAAAAATGGGACCAAAATGTGTGGTGGGGGTGAGGCGTGGCACTGTGCCCACTGAGGCTTGCTGTGGGTTCACGGAGGCAAAATAAATTACAGGTATACAAAGGGGAAAAATGAGGACAGATGTAGAAAGGGGGAAAAGAAAGAGAGAGCGGAGAGTCACATTCAGTCCCAGGGGTAGGGTGGGGGGGGTAAGGCAGGGGGGTTCCCGAGACAATAATTAATACCAATGGACATGGGCAGAGAAGTCAGGACACACTGAAATTTCACTACATTGATACTTGGGGGATTGATTGGGGACAGCTGTGAGGAGAAGTCTTCAGAAACCAGAGAGAGAGTGACACAGAGGAGGACCAGCCCACAGGACTTCCCGGGGAGCAGGCACCTCTCCAATCAAGGAGGAGGAAGTCTGGCTTAATTTCCCAGGCATCCGCTCCCATGGCCAGGCTATGGGCTCTATGGTCTACGTGGTGTGACCCAGGAGCGTGCCAGTCAATGCTAATCTCAGTTCTCTGTGCCCCACCTCTTCCTCCAGAGAGTGTCTGTATCACAGCAGAAGCGCCAGGCTTTGTCTGTCTGTCTGTCTGGCTTCTCCCTCCCTCATAGGGCCTATCTCAAGATACTCCATAGTAGGACATGCATTCTGCTGACTCTCTCTCACTCCAGAGAGGGTGCACAGGAGGATGATGTCTAACCAATGAGAAGCTGCTGATCCATTGGATGGGTCTCATGGTTCAGGGAACATCAGAGCCACCAAAGCCAGCTAGAGCCCAGAATGCCAAAGTGGCCATAGGTGCCCATGTCTGAGGTCTGGAGCAGGCCGAAGACTGCACTTCTCACATGCCCCCAGGGCTGCTAGGAGTCAGTGCAGTGTCTTGGTCATTCTATTTACTCTCCATGGGTGCTGAAGAAAGGCCTATGGGTGTGCAAGGCCCATGCAGACTCTGCTTATGCTGCCTAAAAGCTATGAGGAGCTAGGAAAGGGGCAAAGGAGGAAACCAGAGGCCTGAGAGTGAACCTGACTCTCCTTGACTCTCATGACAAGTGTCTTCTTACACAGTAGGACACAGGGACATGCCAGATGAGGCACATCAGCCTCCTCCGTAGTACACCAGGAAGGGGAGGACCCACCAGGTGCTGCGGCTGGAGATCTGGGTCGGGGTGGTCCCAGATCAGCACTCCTTCCCCCAACACCCACGAGACTCCCACATTTGATCTGTCTAGAAGCAAAGACTTATAAATCCTGGGGAATACATGAGTGGTCTTGTGGGTGATGCACAGACTAACCAGGTCACACACTCATGGCTATTCAAGAGAGCTTGTACAACACTGATCTCGGTTCTGGAAGTTTTCAGACTCACAAGTTATGGGCATGTCTACGCTCGATTGTGCTTTGCTGGGCTCTCTTCCCTCCAGTAGGTCAGCAGAAGGTTCTGGAAGAGCCCTTGCAGTAGCACAGTCTCTGCCTAGAAGTGGGGACAGTTGGGGCCTTAACCTAAGTTCAAGTACTCAGCAACCTCCATGGAAGGCACGCATTTTTTCACAATGGCTGCAGCTCCTGTTTTCCGTAGGGAACTTGGAGCTATGTGCTGTATCCCCTCTCGTGGCCACCACCACCCCAGCCTTGGGATATGGCTTCTCTACAGGCAGGGCTTTAAAAGAGGTAATTGAGATGAAGCAAGGTCACTAAAGGCGGTTCATCAGGTTGGAGCTCTTAAGAGCTCAGGACACAAGACACCCTCAGAGGATGATCAGGACAGGGTGAGGGAAATACCTCCGTCCCAGACCTCCAGTGTGAGCCATAGCAAGCTGCAGAGAAACAGCACTTTCTCCAAGGGAGGACTAGCCCACCCCAGGGCATCTACACCCATGAGCAACACTGTTGAACTCCCGCCCCCAGCTGTGTACTGTAGATAGGAAGCAGGCAGGAAGTCAGAGAAAGACCCCAGCCCTTCAGCTGTGGAAGCCATAGTGACCACAGGCCCCACTGGATGGTGCTGCACTCCCGGTCACTCCCTGTGTTTCATAGGTCAAAAGCCCTACAATGGGATGGGTGGGATGGCTCAGTGAGTACAGGTCTTTGTTGTCAAGCCTGATGATCTGAGTTTGAGTCCTGGGACCCGTGTGGTAGAAGGAGAAAACCAACTCCCACAAGTTGTCCTTTGACCTCCACATGCACAAAGTAATTCATAAGCGTAATTAAAAGCAGCCTAGGAGCTGCCCAGTGCAGCCTGAGGCAGCACAGGCCACTACTGTGCTTCGGTGCTGATCTTCCCCTTCCTCTCCCATGAGAGCCCTGGGCATGTCCCACTTTGTGGCTCCCTGGGTGTGAGACCACAGGCGCACAGAGAGCCCAGCTCTTAAGGGATGGGAGAGGAAGAGGCACCTGGAACTTCCTGCTCCGTGCTACTCGTCTTGATTTATCTTCAGGTTTGTGCCACACAAAAGTCCAAGGGGACAAAGAGACGTGCTTGGCTCGGGGCTGGGTGGCTCTGCTTGTGCAGGGTTCTACTTCCCATCACCCACCATTCCAGTGGTCGTGACCACCCTCCCTCTGGTGTCTCTGCACACGTCCTGTAGTTATCCACAGGGTGCAATACTAGGAAGCAGTCAAAATCCATAACAAGGCCATTGGCATGGCTTAGTGGGTAAAGGAGCCTGTCACTAGCCTGTTGACCGGAGTCAATCCCCAGGTCCTACAAGGTGAAAGGAGAGAACCAGTTCCCAAAAGTTGTCTTCTATCTTCCTATATGTGTCATGGTGTGCATGTCCCCTGCCCACTAACGACATTTTTTAAGAAATTGAGGCTGGTGAGATGCCTCCGAGGGTAAAGGCGCCTGCACTGCAAGCTTGGAACCCTTGTAAAGATGGAACCAACTCCACGCACGAAGTTGTCCTGAGATCTCTACGTGTGTGCTGTGCCCACATGCACAGTAATCAATAAAATAATTTTGTAAAAGCCATGACAATGGGAGACGGAAAAACATTCTCCTCCTTTGTGCATAGGGATCCCGCGTTTTTCTTTCCCACCCAGTCCCAGGAATTGGGCAGCCAGCTCTGCTCTCACACCAACTGTAACTACCTTGAGCTGAGCCCCTTTCCAGAGCACTCACTCACTCCCACGGTCCTTATGATACTGACCCAAAGTCACCGAGGTCAAGAACCACTGGGAGAGGGGAAGCCCAAGAATGGCAGCCTGTGTCCCCCTAACCATCCTCTTCCCATTGGCACCTCATGCGACAGGCTGGGGGTGCCTGATAGAGCTGTTCACACTCACAGCCACCTCATCCAGTTACTGCAACCCTTAGCCCTTGACTCTGCCAGGGTCCCTGGCCAAGGCCCAGTTTGTCCCAGGCAGGAGGTCCCCAGATGCCAGCTCTCATTTCAACTGGTCCCTGTCAGGGCAGGAGGCGAGCTCAAACACTTAGGTCCTCTAGAAGCCAGGCAGCTTTGAGCATGAGACAGACAAGTTCCTACCCTGGTGGAGGGTAGGAACAGACTACACCCATCCATCTGGTGGATGATCTTGTTCTCACTGAGAGTGCTCAGGACCCCCAGCCCCCAGCTTTACACCCTCTTCCCCCAGACACACACCGAACACCTCACTTGTATAGATCTTAGTTTCAGAGCTCAGGGTCTAGGCTTCTTTACCCTTCGGGGCAAGGCTTGTGGCATTAAGACTAGACAGATCCCGTGGTGTCATCTTTGGACTGATTCTCCAAGAACTTCAGGTTTCCTGAGAACTAACTAAGTTGAAACTCCTTCAGCGATTGGCCTGATAAGCATAGACCTGGTGGCACCAGTGATAAGAGTCTCACCACACCTCGTCAACAGGAGAATGGAGACATCACAGATCTCAGCTGGGGACTCTCCAGTGTAAACTACAGAGGTGAGAGGGGCAGAGAGGGGCCGCCAGCTGCCAGCAGGTGACTGGCATGGATCCTGTCTTTGTTCGGGGCAGCTCGCTGCCTGCCACCCGCAAGGAGCCCTGGAGTGAGTTATTAAACACCACAGACTGAAGTGAAGAAACACCATCTACAATCCAGATGTTCCTTATCTGCAAGCGGCCAAGCCAGTTCTGCAGCTATGGGTCACAGCCTGCTTGCCGCCGAGTGTCATAGGCCTGAGACCTTAAGCTAGCAAGCTCCTGCATATTGACATCCCATTCTGTACACACATGTGGAAACGGCCATTCTTGGCATGAGCATGCTCAAGAACCAAATTCTGAGCCCAGAAACAATCGTGTCAAAGGAAACATCACAAAACTAGGGAACTCCTGAGCAGGCTGTGTGTGTGTGTGTGTGTGTGTGTGTGTGTGTGTGTGTGTGTGTGTGTGTGTGTAGCCTTTTTACTTTGAATCATTTCAGCTAAAGAAATCATCCTCTGGCCGGGCGGTGGTGGCGCACGCCTTTAATCCCAGCACTCGGGAGGCAGAGGCAGGCGAATCTCTGTGAGTTCGAGGCCAGCCTGTGCTACCAAGTGAGTTCCAGGAAAGGCGCAAAGCTACACGGAGAAACCCTGAAAAAAAAAATAAAAAAAAAAAAAAAAAAAAGAAATCATCCTCTGTTTTTTGCTCTTTTTTGGGGGACGGGGTAGGGTCTCATGTAGCCCAGGCTTTCCTTGAACTGTCTGTGGAGCCAGGGATGACTCTGAAAGCAGATCCCCCTGTTTCCACCTCCAGAATTCTGGGATGATAGATATGCACCACATCTGGCTGGAAATCTTCCTACTACTGTGGGAGGGCAGCCTGAGGGAGCCCCTGATTGCCACCCCTAGTATTCACTCAAGCAATGTCATCCCTTTCCTAAGAGGGGACATAGCCTTGACTTCCTCCACAGAATTGCAAAGAGGTACAGCAGAAGTCATAAGCCCTCATTCTCAGGCTAAGTCACAGCTATTCTAAGTCTGTCTTCAGTCAGTTACACTGTGCAACCTGTCTGCTGTGCAACAAGGAGCCCCTTGGAAAGGACAGCTGAAGTACTTAGAAGTGGGTGCTCCAGGTGAGTCCCCAGCCACACACACAATGTGACCACCACCTTGTGAGAGACCCTGAGCCAGGAGCACTCGGCTGCACAAGCTCAAGTATCTGTTGCAAGCTTGGGGACAAAGTGTTATTCTGCTAGGGATGGAGAGCAAACAGCCATTGGACATCATGGGCTGGGTCTTAGTCTTTCTGGTCCTGTTAAAAGCAGCTTTGAACTTCATACTTACAAGCCTGTGTCCACAGCTGAGCTGTAAGCCTGTGGTTCCTTTGATTGGCAGGTTGAATGTTGATATGGATTGAAGTCACACCTCAGTGTAAATTGTTGAAGAAGACAAGAGGTAGAAGGTACAATTCTTTTCTCTAACATGCCCACATACTGGTGAATTTTGAGGGGTGTGGGTCAACTTCAGGCTAAGAGTATATATGTGTAAGTCCTGTGATATGTAATGGGGGCTAGAACCCAGGGCCTTGCACATGCTAGACAAGTGTTAGGTCTTTTTTTTTTTAAATTAATCTATTTTTTAATGTAGATGGGTGTTTTGTCTCTGTGTGTGTCTGTGCGCCACATGCATGCAGTGACCCCAGAGCTCAGAAGAGTACATGGCCCTCTGGAGCTGGAATTACAGATGGCTGTGAGCTGCCATGTGGATCTGGGAATTGAACCTGGGTCCTTTGGAAGAGCAACCAGTGCTCTTAACTGAGAAGCCATCTCTTCAGCCTGAGTGGCAGGTCTTAAACATGCAAATCTGAGACTGTTTTCTTCACTGATTCTCTTAAGGCTGGCATATTTATGAGTATGTGAACAACTGCCAAGTCCTGATTTAAAACCACTCAAAGGTCCCCACCGCTGTAAGTAGAAAGGTCAGATTCTTTCTGACAAGACTCCTGGGGTCACCTGTGTAGCCTGACCTTCTCAGACCAGCCCCTGTACTTCCCTCTTCCTGACGGGAACTGTGCCCAGCTCACTCATCTTTCCACTGTTATTAATCTCAGACATGACTCCCTCCCAGCTCCCACACTCAAAAGTCAAGGTCAACTATGCCCTGCTTCTTCCACCCTCCACAATGGATGCCTAAGGGCAGAGAGTGCGTGCATTTTCCTCAGCACGGCCCAGCACACAACAAGTGCGGGAGTCTGGGTTGAATGGCAGGGTGCCCACTGCACGTGCCCAGCTACTGGCACCCAGGCCCGGATCTGGAGAGCCCAGAAGGGTGACAAGGTCAATAGCCAGGATGGCAGGACAGGTGGGAGTCACGCCCACCTCGGGGGCAGCCTTGAGGGCAGAGTTGGCGCCTGGGCCTTCCCAGAAACAGGAATTTCTAGTCTAATGTTCTTCTCCTACCGTGCAGGACCTCAGAGAGCAGCTTTGTCCAGCATCAAAACCAAGGAGTCTTTCAAACACCCTTCTACTGGTCACCCTGGAAACACAGCAAAAAAGAACTAGCTTCCCAGTTGGGGTGCTGAACTCCAGCTCTGCCTCCGCACCTGTAACTTGGCGATGTCCCCATCTCCATCTCAGCCTTCTGTCCCCTTCCAGCACATCTGGATCAGTAAGACCACTGATTGAACATCTCTTCTCTTTCACCTGTCACTCTCCTCACCTCCTGATGACTGGTTTGTGAATACCTCCTCAGCGCTGGCCAAGATTATCCAGTCAATACTCAGCAAGAGCCAATTGGTGCCCACCCACAACCTTGGCACTCTTTTGTCCCCAAATTGCCATTAAGCTCCTCTGGAGCCCAGAGGCCTAGGAGGGGACCCAGCCAGTTCTCAGGACTGATTCCTCTCATGGCTGTGTGTGCTGTGAAGCCCACCCATGACTGGTCCACAGCACGCACCAAGTGCTCATAAAACCAAGTCAGGACAGTTGCAGACGTGACCCCAGAGTGAACAAGACTTCCTTCCCTAAGCCTCTTGGTGGGGACAGGGTTCGAAGCCCAGCGGAAAGCAGTATCTCCCACACCTCACTTCCAGGGACTGGTTTTTAGTGGGGTTGTTTTGTTTCGTGTGGTACCGAGGATGGAAGCCAGGGCCTGACACGTTGACCCACCGCAGAGTTCCGCTGTCCCAAGACCCTGACTGTGCACCCTCATTGCGTACCTCTGTTTGTAAGGCCAGCTTTGGCAGCAGAACATCTGCTCTAATAGCTGGCCTTTGCTGAGAGCTCCCAGAAGTCTTTGGTCCTGGTCACCACATGCCCGGGCTCCCTCACCGTCAGTGTGCCACAGAGAACACGACCAGGTGGGAAGCACACCTGCGGACGGTTTGCCTTTGAACAGTTCAGGGGAACGAAGCCCACCCAGCTCAGAGCTTCTCCGTGTGGGGTTTACACCAAACCCACACCTGCACACTCTCAGACACCCTGATGACAGCCAGCTATGTGTGCACCAGGAGTACTCAGGGATGCCCAGCTGTGTGTAAGACATCAAAAGACGGAGAGAACTAGAAAAGGGAGGAAGGAAGCCACCCGTGTCATCAAACACACGCCAAACCCCTGTTAACAACACATTACAGACATGTGAGGACACACTTGGCATTAGCAGAGGATTATGGGATACCGCTAACCCACAAGGCTGCAGACAAACATGGATGGTTTTGAGTCCTGCAGTTCCCAACCCTAACACCAGAATTCTTACACCGATACCAACACTGATGCATACAATAACCTTTGTAAATAAATGCGTAAATGTTTAAGAACCATACCATCGAATGTTTTGACTGTGGCATTCTTTGGGAAGAAATAAAATTGAAATGTTGCAAAAGATTTTCTGTCATTACAAAACAAATTTCCTGGAACCCCCCCCCACATACACACACATGAAAAGACCATATTTGGGGGGCGTTGTTCCCCAGGGGCAAGCATGGGAGTTCTGGGTGTGCCATGAGCTTCCACTCTAAGACTTTACAAAGCCAGTGGTGGGGAGGGATTGTGCTGGGTCACCAACCCACTGACTGTACCCCAGCTGCCCCGTCAGAGGCACAGAAACAACTTTATGGTTGTTGGTCCTAGAGAGAAACTCCTGGTACTAAAGTCCTGGAACTCACTATGTAGACCAGGTTGGTCTGTAACTCACAGAGATACACCTGCCCTGCCTGTGGCACCATGCTGGGCTTAGAGCAGCTTTTAAAAACCATACTGATGTAGAGGAAATGAAGCCGGTAGTCCTACCGTGCCACTTCAGTTTTCACTATTAAACTTCAGCAAGATTTTGTGTGGCTTTTTTTTGGTTCCCTCCTCAACCCCATCTCCCTCAATTCCAGCAGCTTTTTAAAGTCCATTCAACTGCCTGTGTGTGCACAGGCATTTAAATTCCCTGGAGTCAGAGAAACCTAAGTTAAGTGCCTGGCTAGGTGGCTTGTCAGCTGCATGCCCTTGAAGAGCACAGGTCTCAGTTTCTCATTCCCCAAACGGGCTAGCCTACCCAGGCTGACTGGTGAGCTCTGTGCCTTGAGCCGGGTGGAGCTGCTTCCTCCGAAGCCAGCTTCTTTTCAGAGTTAAAGGAGCTGATGAGCAGAATGTCAGTGCCCAGTGACACATGGGTTCCCGCGGGTCACGTGTAGGATCCTAGGGGACAAATGTGGAGTCTGAGCCCCTGCCTCACACCAGATCGGTCAGACTCACCAGGGTTTCTACCTCGTCCCTCTCCAGCGCCTTGTACCGGTGGTCCTGATCCAGGAAGGCCAGTTTCTGCAGGAACTTGAGGAGTCTCCCCATGGTGAGCGAGTGTCCAGGCTGCTCTACGACCGGGCGTGGGGCGTGGGGCGTGGGGCGGGTCGCAGTCCCTGCCCGCGTCCCTGGGGCCGAAGCGAGGCCGCGGCTGCTGCGCGCCCTGGCTTCCCCGGCGTCCCGGGCGGCCAGGTTGCCCGGGAGCTGTCTACCTGGTCCCCAGGTGAGCTCCGCCCCTGGGCAGGGCTGCAGCAGCGCCGCCCTCTGCACAGCTGGCCCGCCCCTCCTGCGCCAGGACCCCAAACTCCCAGGGTCTACCTACCGCAGGGGCTCTGGAAGAATCAGGAAGCCACTGTGTGGTCTCAGAGCTGTGGTTCTTGTCCAAACCTGCCAGAGCATAAGAATCACCTGGAAGGGGGAAGGTCCTGAGCCAAAGCCTAACTTGGGGTAGTGTAGCTCTGGGCCAGTTACCTGGCCTCTCTGTCATTGAAATGGAGCAGAAGGCTGAGACCTTACCTACAGGAGCCCTACCTCTACCTACCTAGGTGTGCCCTTGGGAGTAGGGAAACTGGGGGTACCACAGCCACCTGTGGAAGATCTCCAACTTTTATATTCACCTATAGAGCAATCTTGTCCCTTGTAAATGGTAAGTGAGTGTTGCATGCTTCCTGAATCTTTGGTTCTTGCCCTGCCAAATAGCCGTCAGGACGACACCCACTTCCCACGAGAACTGGGAGTCCTAAGGGCAGGGTGATGGGGGCATCCTGCAGGGCTCAGCACAGAGCATGATGGTGTCAACAGCATGCTGGTACACTCTGGTGGGGAGAGGCGTGTCACACGACTCCCAAAGGCCAGGAGCACATGTGCCATGCTACTGTTTTGGGTTGCCCAGTGTGTGCTGAGGAAAGCCAGAAGGCTTTAGGGTGGACCAGGGTCCCTAATGCCACAGAGCAGAGGTGGCCCTGGAGGAGAAGGCTGGGCGATGCTCCATCCTGGGTATACTTTTGACCACAGGCAATCAACCAATTAACTGCATTTGTCTGTGTAACTAAACTGTCCCCTTTGAGCAAATATTCGCCACCTGACTCACTGGCTCCCCCAAGCGGTGGCCACTCCAGTCCTGGTAAGCCTGATGGGACACCTCAGTGGGCTTCACGTCACCCCATGTCTTTCCCCTCTTTAAACCAAAGTGCCTCCATCACGCTGCCCATTCCCAACCACAATGCCTGCTCCGATCTTGAGTTCCCTCCCACAGCATGAGACCTCCAGCCCTGGTTCCAAAAAGAGAGGAACTACTGAACTCCCTTGACTTGGCAGTCCAGGCCACGTACTTTCAGATGTGTGTGAGCGTGGGTGACTTTTCCCACCTCTCTCAACCTCAGTTTACTCCTCCACGAAGAGGGAGTGGCACTACCTGCCCACCTGTGTGAGCTGGGGTCCCAGAAGGAAACGGCACCCTCAAACTGAGCGATCTGAGAGCTGGAGAGACTGTCCCAAAAGATGTGGACACAGGTAGGGGACGTGGAAAGGACCTGAGATAGCAAATAGGGTGAATTGGCTTCTGTGCATGTAGGGCCTCCAGAGCAGGCACCTAGAGAGGGGAGAGCCGCTGTGTGCAAGGGGGAGCTTCAGGGGAAGAGGAGGCTCTGAGCAGAAGCCAGTAAGTCCCCGGTGCCTCCTCCTGGGCTGAGTTCCTAGAAGGGTAAGAAGGTATTCTGTGGCAGCAGTAGAGAAGCTTCCAGAACAAACGTCAGGGTCTGGTGTGTGGCTGGTGAGTGCTTGTGCAGTGGGGAAGCTGTGCCGCTGCCTAGCACTGCCCCACATGGGTTCTCAGGAGAGTCTGCGGTTCATGCAGAGGACCCTTGGGAACTTGGCTCCTTTATCTCCTGGGTCTTCTGCCTTGCCTCCTGTGGTTCTAAGAAGGATGCTTGGGGGGGGGGAACCCCTCCCTTTGGGGGGGGGGGGGTGTTGCTGACGGGGCAAGGCAGACACTGACATCAGCGGCAATGGGTTGGTTGGTCAACACTTCCCCTGCATGGCCCAGCTCCTGGGTCCCATCACCACAGCCCCATTTCCACCAGATGTGTGGAGGGCAGAATTTGTGGACAGGCATGAGAACGCACAGTGTGAGATGGGACAGTGGGTGGTGGATGTCATGGAACCCCCCCTAAAACGAAGCAGATCATGAAAAGATCGGCATGGTGACTGGAAGCGGCTGGGTGGACCCCCTCAGGCTTCAATGACTGAAGTTTCAGTTTGTGTTGTGGTGAGAACATGTAGCCCGCACACACCTCTGCTAGATTTTAACTTACTGTACCCTTATCACTGCTGTGCAGTCCACGTTCTTAGGCCATCTCCACTGTTAGGCCACTCCATCTGTCACTGTTAGCTACATGCAAAGTGTGCTGTTTGTAAGCTGACTCGTCGGCTGGAACTTTCTGGTCCTGTGGTTTTTTCTTGGCAGCCATATGGTCTGACATGGGGTTCGGGGGGAGAGTTTTGAAGTTTCCTTTCCAGCCATTCTCCTGTCCCGTCTGAGTTTACTCTTCCCATATTAGTGTGTCTGGCTGGCCTCTCTCCACCTCACGCCTCATGCCCGCTGTTTGAGGTGAGCACTCCCAGGCTTTCATCTTTGACTTTGATCTGGAGTAAGCAGGGCTCTTGTACAGGTGTCCCCAGCAGCGAAACCTGGGGCTTCTGCTGCTTCCCAATCTTCCTTCTTCGTCTTGTCACGGGCATACCGGGGTCATTCCCACAGACTCCGAGGGTTTTTATTTTTCCTTTGAGAAGTTTTGATTGTTTGATTTCTGTCTTCACCTTGGAAGAATCTAGAACCCACATTTTAAGGAATGTCCTGAGACAAAGCAACCAGCTGGGAACCCCTGAGGTGTGCAGGTTGGAGATGGCCCTCACAGCTGGGCCAGGGATGAGAGCCAAGGGCGGGGCCTAACCAGAAACATGTTGCCTTTCCTGAAATGTTTGCTCCGGACACCTTGAGCAATGAGTGAGGTCACACTGGTCAACTCCCTTCACTCTCTCTTTGAAAGTAGAGTCCTTTCCTTCGGCTCCCAAGAATGCATCTCTTAGAGCAGGCTTGACACAGTCTCAAGGCACCTGAAATTTATTTGGTCATAAACTGCACACCGGGTTTGACAATTGAAGGTGTCTTTTTCAGAAAGGGTGCACTGTACACAGGTGTATTTCAGACATATTTTTAAGTTGTAGAAATGAGCTGTAAGTGGCGGCTCCTTGTTCAAATACTTCCCGGCTTGTGTGTTGGTACCGTGCACACACAAAATAATACAACCACGAAATCAGGTGTGGCACACCTATAATCTCAGCACTGGAGAGTTAGAGGCAGGAGGATTGCTATGAGTTTAAGGACAGGCTGAGCTACATACAGTGTGAGACCTTGTCTCAAAACAACAGTAAGAATATATTGTACAGATGAAGAAAGTTAAGTCACTGAAGAAAAAAAAAACTCATTGATTTAACACATTTGTGTGTGTGTACATGTGTGTGCACAGGCATGTATGTGTGCATGTGTGTGGAGGTCAGAGGTCAACCTTGTGTGTCTTCCTCAGTCAATCTCCACCTTGGTTTTTGAAACAAGGTCTCCCACTGGCATGGGCCTCCCCAATGTGACTGAGTGGCTGTTGGGCCACGGGAATCTACTTCTCTTTGCCTTCCTGGCCCTAGGATCACCAAGGTCTCCTCACATCTTGAATTCTGCCCCCGTCTACCTGAGTCTCCTGAGTGCTGGGATTAGAGGAGTTCACTGGCTCTGCCCCACCTGGTACTTTTTTTTTTTAATTTTTAAATTTGGGTATGGGGGAATTGAACTCAGGTCTTTGCTTACATGGGAAGCACTTTGCAGACTGAACCACCTCCCAGCCCCTCAACAGTACTTCTTAAGCTGTGGTGCAGGGTGGTGGAGAAGCAGCCTCGAGCACAGCGAACACAGCGTGCTCTGGCCCTGTCCTGTCCAGTGGGTGAGCCGGGCGGCTGGGAATCTGTGTGGTGCAGTGAGGTAGCAGGCTGAGTAACGGCTGGGTGAAGACAGTCCAGTCCTCATCTGTCGTTTTTTGTCACTGCTGTGACAAAAAAGCCCGACAAAGACAGCTTGAGGAAGGGTTGGTTTGTTTGTTTTTTACCCACAGTTCCAAGAAATACATTTGACCATGGTGGGGAAGTCCTGCGGGCAGGAGAGTGACTAGCTGGTCACACTGTCAGGAAGTAGAGAGAGATGGATGTTGGTACTTGGCTGATTTCTCTGTTTTAGGAAGTCCAGGAGACCAGGACCCCAGTCCATGGCTTGGTGCTACCCATATTTAGGGAGGTTCTTCTCACCTCAATTAACCTGGATAATCTCTCACAGACATGCTCAAAGCTTTGTTCCATGGTAATGCTAAATCCTGTCATGGTAGCCATGACATTCAGAAGTGGGCCTTTATCTGGAATGAGTATAGATGCACTTATCCTAAGCCTCTGGGGGTAAATTCAGCCTGGGCTGACTGGAGGTCCTTATTATGGGGCATTCACCAGAGAAGACTGCTCAGACAAGGGTTTAAGTCAATAGACAGTCTTTATTAGCTGGCCAGCGACGACACTGGGTGTTTGGGATTCCACTGTAGCACCGAGTCTTTCTCAGGATGAGCTTTTAAGCACAGAAACCATATTCTGGGTTCACATATTTCAGTTAACAAGAGCAGGGAGCCAGAAGCGGAACTACAGAAGCCAAAAAGCAAGGTTAAAACATTAGAGACTTCCCCAGAACTTTGGACTTCAGTGGATTAGGCCTTTGTTTTAATTTTGGCAGGTGGTACCACCTATGTTCTGAGTTTTACAGCCCAAATGGCACTTTCATCATGGAGTCAGTTGTGCTAAGGTCTCTGGGCCTACCCAATCTGGGACCCTGTTATAGTTCTGACTCCAGAACTGGTGATGTCACCAGAAGTGACAGAAAGGGATATAGGCAGGTGAGGAAAGATCAGAAGCTGAAGTGTCATCAAGAAAGATCCGGAGCCACCCAAACTTGGAAGGAGCAAGAAGGATCCTGCCCCAGAGCCTGCAGAGAATGTGGTCCTGACAGTACCAGATTTCAGGCTGTGACTTCTGGAACTGAGAGAACAAATATTTTGAATTTGGGGTCATGTGGGTAGGTGCTACTCACTGTCACAGCCCAAAGATGGGGACAAGCAGTCATGCCATGAAAAAAAATATTATATTAAAAGAGATGACCCAGGCTCAGAAAGACAAATATTGCATGTTCACTCTCATACATGAAGCCTAGCTTTTAATCATCAAAAATGAGTGTGTGTGGGTGAGAGTGGAGGCCAGGAAAGGGAAAGGGGTCCATGTGGTGGGGAGGGGCGTGATGTGGGGGGCAGTAGAACACATGTGTGAAAGTGGACAGGCGTAGCAGGGGCAGGGCTGGAGAGCAGAGAGATGGGGGGGTCACTAAAACGAAGTGGCAATGAAACCCCCATAATGAAATTTGTATACTAACTAAAAAATACCCAAAGGAGTGGAGGCTGGAGAGATGGTTCAGCAGTTAAGAGCATCAACTTAACTGTTCAGTTCCTAGCTCCCCTCCAGCACCCTCCTCTGCCCTCTGTGGGCATCAGGTTTGTACACGGTACACACACATACAGGCAAAACATGGATACACATGATATAAAAGAAACAGATCTTAAAAAAAAAAAAAAAGAGAGATAAGCAAGCGGGGTGGCCTGGATGGGGCCTTCATGGTTGGGAGGGGATTTGGGGGCCGGGAACTGAGAGTGAGGAAAGGGGTCCTGGGGAGGGTAGACTCTGTGCAGCAAAGGGCACAGCCAATGCCAGAAGCAAAGGCCTGGCAGCCCCTGCCACAGCTGTGAGGCCCAGTTCCTGTGTTTTCTCTCAGTTGTGGTCACATCCTCTCAGAATCGTCTCCAGACCTGTCCTGCTGCGACCACTTCTCCGCAGCCTGGTGACGTCAGTGGTCTTGTAAGGTTTTCATTCCAACGGGAGGGATAAGCCCCAACCTGTGTGTGGTGACACCAGGGACCCGGTGAAGGTGCCCCAGGACTCACTGGAGCCCAAGGGGTAAACACATAGCTCAGATGCCTGGCTCCCTCCCCCTCCTCCCACAGCCGTAGGCATCTCTGTTTGGTCACCAGGTCACAGCAATGGGTCATTTTCCCTGGGCTGGGGCAGGCCTGAGAACCAACCCTTCCTTCATCATAATTGTTGACACCTGACACATAAATGCATCTATCTAACAAAGGATTTTTTTTATTATTATTTACAGGAAGAAGGCAGAGCTTGGCTGGGAGGACTTCAAGGAACCTTCTAGAAGGTAGAGATGTAGATGAAAATCTCTGAGATCTCTTTACAGGCGTCCTTCGCAAGCCAGTGTCGTGGTGTGGTAGGGATTTGTGGTTCAGTCTGAATGGCTTCACTGGGCTGGAGAGATGGTTCAGTGGGTCAAGTGCTTGCTATATATGCAAGAGTGAGGACCCAAGTTCGGATCCCTAGAACCAAGGCAAAGCATGACATCAGACTGAACCACAAAGCGCGACCACACCACGACACGGGCGTGTGTGTGTGTGTGTATGTGACCCCAGCACCCCTTCAGCAAGACAGGACGCAGAGATAGGGGACTCCCTAGAAGCTCCTGCATTAGCCCGCCTGCTCTGCGCAGTGGTGAACAAGAGATCCTGTCTCAAACAAGGTCAAAGGGGAGGGCTGACATCCAAGGTTGTCCTTTGGCACACATGCACCCCCACTCTCACACACAGAGATGAAGATGAGGAAGAGGAGGAGGAGGCAGGCAGGCAATTAAGAAAGATACTTGTGGGCTGGGCGGTGGCGGCGGCACACGCCTTTAATCCCAGCACTCGGGAGGCAGAGGCAGACGGATCTCTGTGAGTTCGAGGCCAGCCTGGTCTACAAAGTGAGTTCCAGGAAAGGCGCAAAGCTACACAGAGAAACCCTGTCTCGAAAAACCAAAAATAAAAAAAAAAAAGAAAGATACTTGTCTCTGTGGTGGTGCATGTTTTTAGTCCCAGCACTTGGGAGGCAGAGGCAGGCGGATCTTTATGAGTTTGAGGTCAGCCTGGTCTACAGAGTGAGTTCCAGGACAGGACAGGCTACAGAGAGAAACCCTGTCTCAAAAAAACAAAAAGAAAAAAAAAAAAGAAAGAAAGAAAGACACTTGCCATATGGCCTCAGCATGCTCACACACATGCATGTACACATGTGAATATATACATAAATAAAAGTAAAAATAAATGACTCTTCTTTTTGGCTCCCCCTGGACTCATTTCCCATACCCATAGTGCTGAGAATCCCTTGGGACCTGAGCCAGGACACAGGCATCTCCCTGCAGTAACTCTAACCACTAGTCCAGACCCACAGGCCCCTCTGTCACCCTCTCCATGCCCACAGCCCTCATTCCTGGTTGCTGTTCAAAGGAGAGCTCACCAGTACTGCCTCCCAGCCTTGATGCTCACGGGTTTCTCAGCCAGGCACGATCTCCTCAAGCTATTTGTAGAGTTTCCTCTCTTTTTCCAGGCCTAGGCTTAGAAGTTACCTTTCAGAGCAGCCTTTTGGGAACCCACTGTCGCTGTCCCTCTGATCATTGTACACCTGTTTTCTGCAATTTGAAGCATCCTCTCACTGAGGGAGGAGGAGGCTCATGAGAACCATAAGAAATTGAAAACAGTTGCAAGGCCCCTCCTGAGGCTGTATAAGCAGTGAGCAAATGCTGCGGAGAGGAGAGGAGCTGCCTGTGCCCAAGACTCCAGAGATGCAGGTTTTTGTGAGTTGTCACCTGAGCTGGGGGGGACTTCCCAGTCTCCCATGCTGTGGTAGGTAACCCCAACATGGTCACTGACTCACAGATGGACTGGGATGGATTCATTTCTTTGGTGTGTTACTGCTCTCTCTCTACCTGAGGCGAATGAAGAATCTCCCTGGGGAAAGTCTGGCAGTGTGTGAGCCCCTCCAGCTAAACTCTGTATCATTGCAAGTTCTGTTAGGGCAAAGCAGGCAGGTCAGTGAGAAAGATGCCCTCTGCAAGGTTGTGAAACATGTGCCCACAAGACACTTGCCAATCACAAAGGGAAAGCAGTCACCTCACAGGAAGACACCTTGCAGGAGCCAACCTAGCTGTCACCAGGAAGAGACAGGGGTGTCCTATGCCTTGGTAGGATGGATGTATGAAGGAGGGAGGGTACATGTCACCTCAAGGATATTCCTACCTAAAACCCAGCCTGAATCTCAGTCCTGTGGTGGCGAGTGAGTTTTCTTGGGGAGTCTTTCTATTCACCCTAGGGAAGGTGCTGACAGACTGAAGAGAAGATTTCACACATGTCCAGCTTGGTGAGCTGGTGAGAATATTGGGATCACTCATGTCCAGCTTGGTGAGCTGGTGAGTGTGAGTGTACTGGGATTATCTCCAGAAACATGGCTGCCTCGAAGGTAGCTACACCATCAACAATTCCCACCCCAGCATGGGTGATGCACAGATGAAGATGAGTCTTCATCCAGTCAGCCCTCTCCTCCTGAACACTCTAGTGTCTCCAGGAGAGCTACATACAGCTGGTCCAGCAGGTGGCTGTGATCTCAGGTGATGGTCCCATGTCCCCCCCCCCCCCATCCCCATTCTACCAAGGGTCTCAGGAGTCTGGGTGATCAAAGCTCTGAGTCTGAGTCAGCAATGGCCACCTCACAGTGTTACACAATGGGACAACCAGTCCCAAAGGAAAAGTGTCCCAGAAAGTCACTGGTTTATTTCTTCAAACAATGTAGCCATCAGGCATCAGGAAGAGGTTGTAGAACATTCCAGAAGAAAGGTGATGTATCCCAATCAAATGTGGCTCATGATCATGGAATCAGAGAAAATGTTTGGAAAGAGGGA
>CABHPP010132199.1:0-13722 GCA_902168425.1 Peromyscus attwateri
CTGATTCATCATGCTGACTGGTGTTAAACACAGGGACAGCAGATGTCCAGGGCATACAGTTCATGGTTTTATTTCTTTAAAAATCTTTATGACAGCTGTGCTTATTACAATTCCATAATTTTATTAAATCACATAACTTGATGACATTAAAAATCTTAAAATTTGGGCAAGGTAATGGTGGCACAGGCCTTTAACCCCAGCACTTGGGAGGCAGAGGCAGGTGGATCTCTGTGAGTTCAAGGCCAGCCTGGTCTACAGAGAGAGTTCCAGGACAGCCAGGGCTATTACACAGAGAAACCCTGTCTTGGAAAACAAACAACAACAACAAAAATCTTAAAAATTGAAAGTACTAGAACAAAAGGGGAAACTCATTAAGCTATATGTCCAAGCAGCATTCTTATTAATAGAATTCCAATAGCTCAAGAAATAAAAGTGAGAATTTATAAATAGAACTAAATTTAAGAAGTTCCTCCACAGAAAAGGAAACATTAAAATAAAGAGAAATCCTAATGGGGGATATTATTGTCAGTTATTTATCTGAAAAAAATGATTAATTCAATATATACAAAAGATTTAAAAAGTTATCAAAAGTTAAATAATCCAGTAAATGAATGGGCAAATGATCTGATCTGAACAGACTCTCTCCAAAGAGGTAGAAATGGTGGGTCTAGAGAGATGGCTCAGCAGTTAAGAGTACTTCCTACTCATCCAAGGGATCTGAGTTTGGTTCACAGCACCCACACTGGGTGGTTTACAACTGCCTATATAACTCTGGCTCCAGGGCATCTGATGCCCTTCTTCAGGCCTCATGTAACACACACACACACACACACACACACACACACACACACACACACAATTTTTAAATTAAAAAATTAAAGTTCAAATAACAAATAAATATATGAAAAAATGCTCAACATTTCTATCCATTAGGAAAATGCAAATCAAATCAAACTACATTAAGATTCCATTTCATGCCAGGCAGTGGTGGCACACACCTTTAATCCCAGAGCTCAGGAGACAGATCTCTGAGAGTTTAAGGCCAGCCTGGTCCACAGAATGAGTTCCAGGACAGCCAAGGAAACATGGTAAAACCCTGCCTCAGAAACCAAATATTCCATTTCACCTATTCAGAATGGCTACTATTGAGAGAGCTGAACAGATGCCATAACAGGCTACTCAGTCTGCTGTCAGAGATCAGGCCTCAGTTTCAGTTTCTTGAGACCGAGCAAGCTGTTTCTGAAAGAACCAGGAACAATGGACAATCTTCAAAGCCCCTGACAGCAGTAATGAGGGAGATAGCATGTACCAAGATAGCTTGGGCCATCCCTACAGTATCTCGAGGCAATGACCATATAGGGACAAATCCTCTACCCACCTTTGGAACTTGACCAAACTTGACCAAAGATGGTAAAACTGTAACCCTAGCCAGTCCCTGCTAACCTTAGCCAATCAGAGATGTATTAATGGCCAGGCGGTGGTGGCATATACCTTTAATCCCAGCACTTGGGAGGCAGAGGCAGGTGGATCTCTGTGAGTTCGAGGCCAGCTACAGAGTGAGATCCAGGACAGGCTCCAAAGCTACACAGAGAAACCCTGTCTTGAAAAACCAACCAACCAACCAACCAACCAACCAACCAACCAACCAACCAACCAATCAAACAAACAAAAAACAGAGATGTATTAATGTAACTGCTGCTTGTTTAACCAATGATATCTGAGATGACCTAACTGTCCCTACAACTTCCCTTAGCTATGTATAAAAGGTGCCTGTGAGCGTCTCTTGAGGTCACCATTTTGCCTTTGTGTCAGATGTGCAGCCCCAGCATGCTGGAACTCTTACTCTCAAGCACTACATGTTCTTGTTGATTGCATATGTGGATGGTGGTCTTTTGTAGGACTTCTTGCAGACCCTAACACTATGTCTTCTCCCTTTCAACAAAACAGAACTGCCAGGGTTGGTGATATACTTCAGTTGGCAGAGTGCTTGCCTAACATGCATGAGACTTTGCGTTTGATCTACAGCAGCATATAAAATTGGACATGATGGTACATGCCTATATTTCCAGCACTCCAGAGGTGGGGGCAGGAGGATCAGAAGTTCAAGGTTGTAGATAGACATTTCTCTCCCTCCCACCTGTTCCCAAATACCCAGAAGCCACTTCCCAATAATTGACTTGGAGGCTTAATATAAATTATAAATGCTCAGCTTATAGCTCAGGCTTATTAGTAACAAGCTCTTACATTTTAAGTTAACCCATATTTCTTATTTATGCTCTGTCACATGGCAGTACCTTTATTAGCGTGGCACGTTCATCTCCTGCTCCCTCTGCATCTGGCTGGCGACTCCTGACTCCACCCTTCCTCTTCCCAGCATTCTTGGTTTGGTCACCCCACCTACACTTCCTGCCTGGCTACTGGCCAATCAGTGTTTTATTAAACCAATTCAAGTGACAGATCTTTTCAGTGTACAAGAGGATGATTCCACAGCACAAGGTCATCCTCAGCTACACAGCAAATAAGAGGCTAGCCTGGGATACGTGAGACTCTCTCAAGAAAAAAAAAAGTTCCAGTTCCTAGTGGGCCATGGTGGCTCCTGTCTGTACCAGCACTCATGTTGAGACAGGAGGAGGGCCATGAACTCAAGACAGTGAATTTGAGACCAGCCTGCACTACAGTGTGAGGCCTCGTCTTCACATAAAATTCAGGTCACAACAGATGTCAAGTTACATGGTTCAGGCAAACACTTTTATATTTATTTATTTATTTATTCATTCATTCATTCATTCATTCATTTATTTATTGGTGTGTTATTTGTTTATTTAATTTTTTACAGTACAAAATTCTTATCCTAATAGTGAAATGTTTCACTAAAGCTTGCCCAGTGATTGGGTAAAACCAAAACTTATTATAAGCCACAGTCATCCTAGGGTCTCCCCTGCTAGGTAGCCTCCCTGGATCTGTGGGTTGCAGTCTGATTGTCCTTTGCTTTATATCTAGAATCCACTTATGAGTGAGTGCATACCATGTTCGTCCTTCTGAGTCTGGGTTACCTCACTCAGGATGATACTTTCTAGTTCCATCCATTTGTCAGGCGAACATTTTTAAAGCTACAATTCAAATGAATGCTCTCACTTACTCTGTTGCTGTTGGTTTGACTGGGTCGTTGGCCCCTTAAGACACTTTTGGGCTTTTAAGTTTTGCTAAGAATCTCCTTTGAGATTTTTGTATTGATTTTCATAGCATTGCAAACAAATTTCTTTAAAAATACTTTCACCCAGCCGGGTGTTGGTGTCGAATGCCTTTAATCCCAGCACTCGGGAGGCAGAGGCAGGCGGATCTCTGAGTTTGAGGCCAGCCTGGTCTACAGAGTGAGATCCAGGACAGGCACCAAAACTACACAGAGAAACCCTGTCTCGAAAAACAAACAAACAAACAAGCAAACAAAAACCCTTCACCCTTGAAATCCCACCTGTTAGGACGGCTTCTATCAAAACACCAGAAAGCACTGTATGGGAGAGGGTGTGGTGATACTGGAACCCAGGGTGCCAGTGCTGAAGGAAGAAGTATGGCAACTTCTACCATATGCTGCCATAGTAATGTGATCCAGAAGTTTGCCAAGAACAGAAAGCCATGTCTCGGAAAGACATGCTCATACACACATTCACAGCAGCACTATTCGTAACAGCCAAAAGGTGGGAGCAAGCCAAACACGCTCTAAAGGAGACATCCAAAGGACATGTGTATCTGCATACACTGCAATCTTGAGCAGCCCTGAGGAGGGGAAAGCGGTCCTGCTAAGTGGATTCTTATTTAATAAACACAGTTTCAGTTTTGCAAGGTGAAAGCAGATCTGGAGATTGGCTCCGCTACAAAGTGAACATAGGATCTAGTTATCTTCTGCTGTCCACTCAACACAGCCCAGAGTTATCTGAGTAAGTCTCAACTGGGGGACTGCCTTGATTACTGGCCTGTGGGAGCATCTTCTTGATTGCTAATTGATGTGGGCCAGCTTAGCTCACCGTGACTGTTCCATCCCTAAGCAGGGGGTCCTGGACTATGTAAGAAAGATGAGGGCTGGAGAGGTGGCTCAGAGGTTAAGAGCACTGACTGCTCTTCTAGAGGTCCTGAGTTCAATTCCCAGCAACCACATGGTGGCTCACAACCATCTGTAATGAGATCTGGTGCCCTCTTCTGGCCTGCAGTCATACATGCTGTAAACATAACAAATAAATAAATCTTAAAAAAAAAAAAAAAGGAAAAAAAAAAAAAGAAAAAAAGAAAGATGAGCAGAGGCTAGGGAGCAATGTGTAAGAAGTTTTCTTCCATGACTTCTGCCATGACTTCTCTCGTGATGGATTGTGACCTGGAAGTAGAACATAAAATAATCCTTTCCTCCCCAAATTCTTCTTTAGTAGTGGTGTTTATGACATCAACAGAAAGCAAAGTAGGACACATTTTTATACCCATTTCTCGAAACCCCCAGAGACCACCAAGGAGCTGGTTTCTGATGCAAGCACATAAGGGTCCTTTTATTCAGGTTCAACCTGGGCCACTGCATGGATGATGGAAATGTGGTGGCAGCCACAAGCCCAGGTGTAGAGAGTCTTTATAGAGAAAAACCACACACCGAGAATTACATGCTTGGGACTGGGTAGAAGGGATATGGGGCAAGGTGATTTTTTAAAACTGTTGGTCTAGACTTTGGGCGCGAAACCACATTTGAAACCATTGGGAAACCACAACCCGCTGAACAGGATTATCTGGACTGCTCAGCAGGATTATCTAGATATCTTCAAGAGCCATAAACTGCAGACAGAATGTCTGCAGGAGGATACTGCTCTGTATCTGTTCGAGTTGTCATGGCACATTCCTGAGAACCGAGTACAGCAGGTTATCTGAGATGGTGACCCTTCCCCTAAGACGGAGCCTGTAAAGTCAAGTCTAGACCCTCACAACATGACACTGCTAACCACTTAGAATAAAGGTGGTAACTTTTTTCTTATTTCTTCTTTTTTGTCTCTCTCTTCCATCCTTCCCTTTCCCCTCTTCTGTCTTTCCCTCTCACTCTTCTTTCCTTTCTCAGTCTCTGGAGTGTGGGATTGAAGGCACACATCACCACATACGGCACAGAAACCTTTTAATGACTTCCATGTGTATTGTCACAAGACTTTCCTAATTCCCATTCTGTTATTACTTGTTTTGTTGTTTACTTTTTGGAGGCTTTTGTAGTGTGGTATATCATCTATAGTAAAATGAATCACACAGGTATGTATTGGTCAATGAATAATCACAAAACAGGCACACTTTTAAAAACACACTTAATATTCCCCTTCTGCACATTCCCTTCCAAACGTTCTCTCTCCCTTCTAAATGCAGCCACCATCCTAACTTCTAATACCATGGACTGGGTTTACCCATCTCCACTCATATATCAATGGCATATTGCAAGATGAACTCTGCTCTAGTTTCTTTCTCTGAACATCATGTTCATGAGATTCACCTGTGTTGCTCATATAGCAATAATTACTGGCATATAGTATTCTACAGATGAATGTGAAGCTAGAGTTTTCCTGCCTGGCCCACAGTCAGGATAAATCTCTTTCACCTGCCAGTCCCACCGCCGCTCAGACCCAACCAAGGAAACACAGAGACTTCTATTGCTTATAAACTGTATGGCCGTGGCAGGCTTCTTGCTAACTGTCCTTATATCTTAAGTTATCCATTTCCATAAATCTATACCTTGCCACATGGCTCGTGGCTTACCGGCATTTTCACATGCTGCTTGTCCTGGCGGTTGCTGGCTGGCAGGCTGGCAGGCAGTGACTCCTTCTGCCTTCCTGCTCTTTTAATTCTCTCTGTTAGTCCCGCCTACTTCCTGCCTAGCCACTGGCCAATCAGTGCTTTATTAGCAACACATTTGCCATACAGAACATCCCACAGCATGAATGTACTACACAATTGTTTATCCATTTTATACTTCACAAGCATTAGTATTTGGGATGGTTAATGTTGGTCATCCAACTTAACTGGATCTACAATCAGCTAAGAGATAAACCATTAGGCACACCTATAAGGGACTGACTTGATCAGGTGACGTGAAGTTGGAAGACCCATTCTAAATATGGTCAGTGGCTTCTGGTAGCAACCAGATCAAAGGGGCTCCCGGGGGAAAGCCTCTGCACTTTTCCTGCTTGCCTTCCAGTTGTCTTCTGGTCATGCTCTCCAGTTCGGTCACTTTGCAGATGCCGCTGCCCTTTTTTTGCTGACATCAGAACACAGCTTCTTCAGTCTTCCAACACAGGCTGAAGATCAGCTGCTTTCCAGGAATCCTCTAGGCCTTTAGCACCTGTTCTCTGGATTGAGCAGCTACCAGGCTCTCAGCCTCAAAAGTGTGAAGGCAGCCATTGTTGAACTACCCAGCCCAAATCATGTATGCAAGTCTGAGAAATCCTCTTGTAATATGTATTCATTTTATGAGTTCTGTTCCTCTGATGAACCTGATCCAGCATTTCCTCCACTATTGGCCTATAACGAACAGTGTTTTCTAGGACTAATGTGTACATTTTTTAGATGCACAAATTTTTAAACTTTGAATCTTTTTAAGTTGCTAAGGATGGCGTTGAACTTGTGACCCTCTTGCCTTAGCCTCTGGAGTAGCTGGAATTACAGGTATGCACCAGCAGCACTCCTCATTCATTTGCAGATCTTTTGTTTTATTTCATCCTTTCAACTTTTCCTTTTTTTATTCTGATCAGGACTTCCAGTACAATGTTGCAGGCAATTCCCATGTTCTGATTTCAGATGAAAGGGTTTCACCACTTCAATGGCACATCCACCATGTCCTAGAAGTGTGTGATATAACTTACTATGTTAAATATGATCTCACTTCTAGTTTATTGATTTAAAAAGATTCATTTTTACATGTGTGTGTGTGTGTGTGTGTGTGTGTGTGTGTGTGTGTGACTGCGTGGGAATATGCTATGTGTGTGCAGGTGCCCTGGAAGCCAGGAGAGCCTGTCAGATTGCCTGGAGCTGGTTCCAGGTCCTTTACAAGACCAGCAGCAATAGTAACCGCGGAGCCATCTTTCCAGTCCCTAGTTTACTAATTAAACAAGCAAACACGGGAATTCAATTTTATGAAGTGGTTTTTCTGAAACTATTGGGATTTTTCTCCCGTGCTGTTAATGTGATGGATGACATTGATTTTCCGCTGTCAAATCGCACTTACATTCCTGGATTGATTCATCTTTCATTGTGCTTATTGTGTTGTTAGATTCAGTTATTGTTGCACTTATATATAAACAATTGGTTGAAGCAGACTTTTGTTGTAGAGCTTGGGCTAGACTAGAAACTCCCTGGGTACCCCAGGCTGACCTCAAACTCGAGCTCCCTTTTCATCAAACTCCCAAGTGCTGGATTTCAGACTGGAACCACCATTCTTGGCTCCTGATTCATTCATTTAGTTTTCTTCAAGGAATCAGTTCTACCGGCTCAGCGTTTATTGACTATTGATTTTGTGCATTACACTCTACCATCTTTGAGTTTCATTTTTCTTCCTGTATGTCATTGCTTAGTAATTTTCAGCCTCATTCCTAATCTATACATTTAAAGTTATTTTTCCTATGGTCTTTAACTGTATCTCATAAGGTGTTATTTTAGTTATTTACATATTTTAGTTTAATGTATTTTAATTTTTATTTAACACTTTCTAATTTTATTTATTTTTTTCTTAGCCTCTTGGGGTGTGTCCAACAGAGAATTTGGTTTGGTTTGGTTTGGTTTTTGAAAGTGTCTCACCAGGTAGTGCTGGCTGGCTTGGAACTCACATAGCTTCACCTGCCTCTGTCTCCCCAGGGCTGCACTCTACAGATTATTATTTTGCTGCTGGGAATCTAACAGGACACTTTAAACATGCTGGGTAGGGTTTCTGCCACTGTTTAGTTTCCTGCTCTATTCCTTTTTTTTTCTGTCAAGACAGGGTTTCTCTGTGCAGCTTTGGTGCCTTTCCTGGAACTCACTCTGTAGCCCAGGCTGGCCTCGAACTCACAGAGATCTACTTGCCTCTGCCTCCCGAGTGGTGGAATTAAAGGCATGTGCCACCACCGCCCGGCTCCAGCTCTACTCCTATTCATTCATTAGTACAATGATGTATTTTTTTTTTTATCTCTGTGTAAGAGTGTTTTGCCTGCATATGTTTGTGTACCTATACTGTGTGTGCACAGTGTCCTCTGAGGCCAAAAGAAGGTCTTGGATCCCTGGAACTGGAGTTACAGACAGCTGTGAGCTGCCATGTGGGTGCTGAGAACTGAACCTGGGTCCTCTGGAAGAGCAGCTAGTGCTCTTAACTGATGGATCATCTTTCCAGACTTTGTTTTCTTTTTTCAAGATTTATTTATTTATTATGTATATAGTGCTCTGTCTGTATGTCTGCCTGAAGGCCAGAAGAGGGCATCAGATCTCATTTTAGATGGTTGTGAGCCACCATGTGGTTGCTGGGAATTGAACTCAGGACCTCTGAAGAGCAACCACTGCTCTTAACCTCTGAGCCATCTCTCCAGGCCCTGTTTTCTTTTAAAGCTTGATTGTTGACATTATTTTCTGGTCCAAGTTCATTGTAATTAAAAATAGTGTGTGTGGGGTTCAGGAGATGCTCAGGGTAAAGAGCACACAGTTTTTTTTTGTTGTTGTTTTTTGTTTTTTTGAGACAGAGTTTCTCTGTGTTGTTTTTGTGCCTGTCCTGGATCTTGCTCTGTAGACCAGGCTGGCCTCGAACTCAGAGATATGCCTGGCTCTGCCTCCCGAGTGCTGGGACTAAAGCACGTGCCACCACCGCCACACAGTGTTCTCGCAGAGGACCTGCACACAGTGTTCTCGCAGAGGACCTGGATTCATTTCCTGGTGCCCGTCCACATCTGGTAGTTCACCATCCCCTGTAACTCCAGTTCTCAGGGATCTGATGCCTCTGGCCTTGGCAGACAGCTGTGCAGACCGACACACATATAGTTAGAAATAATTTTTAAAAATCTATGTATACTTTCACAGGGGTTGACTACCTTGTTTGTCAGGGAAACCTCCACAGCAATACAGTCAAGTGCCGCTGCTGCTGGGGGTCCGCTGGAGCTACAAGGTTGCTGGAGACATCATATGCCCTTTTTGCTAGACACAGAGAAGTCAAAATGGGGGCTGGAGAGATGGCTCAGAAGCATTGCTTGCTCTTCCAGAGGTCCTGAGTTCAATTCCCAGCAACCACATGGTGGCTCACAACCATCTGTAATGAGATCTGGTGCCCTCTTCTGGCATGCAGGCAACATGCAGACAGAATACTGTATACATAATAAATAAATAAATCTTAAAAAAAAAAAAGTCAAAATGGAACTGAGCTGAATGCTTCACCTCTACGTACACTTGTAGAGCAGGGAGGGGCTATGCAGGCTGCTGGGAGAGAACTGTCAGCAAGTCTCGCTCAGGGAAGTCTGGGTGTAAACGCTGCAGCCCGACAAGAGATGTGCCCACTGGTGCAGCAGGGGCAAATCTGTCATGGGGATAACCAACTGCTTTCTCATCACTGGGTTGGAGGCCTGCTCCACAAGAGGGGGTTCCTGTCTGACACTGTAAGCTGGTTAAAAGCCCATGGCTGGGGAGGTCATGGGTCCCAGTGCAGAAGCTATGGCTGTGTTGCCAAATGGACATGACATGCCCATCAAACTGCCCTCTAAACATTATGTTTGTGCCCACCAACTAGTGCTATGTCAGCTTTGTCAGAAAAGCTGCTCTGTGCAGTGGGCAATAGTAACTGCAGAAGCTTACAGTTGGTGTAAGTGCTGTGAACAAGTGATTCTCGAATGATTGACCGTGAATGGGATCTCTTTATCACCCCCTCCAAGGCTTAGGGAATACTGCAGAAGAGACAGAACGTGTGTGTGTGTGTGTGTGTGTGTGTGTGTGTGTGTGTGAGAGAGAGAGAGAGAGAGAGAGAGAGAGAGAGAGAGAGAGAGAAAGAGAGAGATGTGTACCTAAGGGGAGTGGTGTGGAATGCTGACTTCTAGGTATGCCTCAGCTGTTACATTCTTGAACCCACTGCAGCTGAGATCACAAATAAGACCTGGCCTGTCAACACCCAGTCATGGTAGACAGAGGTGCTCACGGAGCTCCACCCATCCCTGAGGATTTAGATAGCGGAGGTAGTGACGTTTTCTTTAGTGGGGTAGCCACTGAAAAGGTGTCCAAGCTCCTGCCGACAATCCTCATGCAAGCTCCTAATGAAACCCACTGGGTCACCAAACAAAACAACAGCAAAAAGGACATCAAAGTAGAAGTGGGGGAGGTAACTGGAAAGAGGGATCAGTGCAGTGTGATGATAGAAGGTAATAAAATTGCCATACCCAAACTTGTAATGTGCAGTATGTGTTAATAAAAATACCCTCCCCCCCTAAAAAACCCCTTTCAATATGGTAGTGTAACTGCTGCAAATAGGAAGATTTTGAAAAAAAAAATCTTAAAACAAGATTGATGGTTGTTAATAATCCAGTAAATTAAAGAAGCATGCTACATCTGTTTGAGTGATAAATGAACTAAGAACACAAGGGAAAGAAACATAGCTCTGACCTATTTCAAGTGTGCAGGGATGTGTTTAGTCTTAGGGCGAACTGAACAGAACGGTGAGTAAAATGCGAACTGGGGAGCTGGTTCGGCGGATTCAGGTGCTTGCTGTGTGCTGGCTGGTTTTGCCACCTTGACACAAGCCAGAATCCATGGAGAGGGAGCCTCTGTGGGAAAATGCCTCCATAAGATGGGGCCCGCAAGCAAGCCCGGAGGGTGTTTTTTAAATTAGTGATTGATGGGGGAGGGCCCAGCCCATTGTGGATGGGGCCATGGTTGGGCTGGAGGTCCAGGGTCCTATAAGAAAGCATCCCAGGCGGTGGTGGCTTTTAATCCAGCACTTGGGAGGCAGAGGCAGGTGGATCTCTGTGAGTTCAAGGCCAGCCTGGTCTCCAAAGCGAGTTCCAGGAAAGGCGCAAAGCTACACAGAGAAACCCTGTCTCAAAAAACAAAAAACAAAACAAAACAAAACAAACAAACAAACAAAAAAACAATAAAAAAAAAGAAAAGAAAGAAAGCAGCCCGAGCAAGCCAGCAAGCAGCACTCCATGGCATCTGGATCAGCTCCCAGCTCAGCCCTGCGTGAGCTCCTGTCCTGACTTCCTTTGATAGGAAGTGAAAGCCAAAAACTTTTCCCTCCCCAACTTGCTTTTGGTCGTGGTCATTTTTTGTCATTTTCATTGTATTAATAGGAACCTTAACTAGGACACTGTGCAAGTTGGGGCCTGGGTTTGATCCAAGGAACCTGTGGAAAACACTAGCTGCAGAGGCAAGCAGGTGTAAATCATACTCTCCTGTGGAGAGATGGGCGAGCTGACCTAATGCTTGTTTGCACCACAGCAGCAGAAACAAAACTGCCCGCCAACAAGGTGGAGGGAGAGAACTGACTCTCAAAAGTTGTTCTCTGACCTCCACAAGAGTACTGTGGCATGTGCACAGCCAAACACACACTAAACAAACCAACCTTAAAAAGGAAAACCCAAAACCAAACACAAAACAAACAAAAAACCCAAGCTGAAAAGCCCCAAATCCCAAGAATTTGACTGCCTCGTCAGAAAAAGAGCTAAGGATGGAGTTTTGAGACCTGGTAGTGGCTTGAATGAAAATGGCTCCCATAGGCTCCTAGGGAGTTGCACTAATAGGAGGTGTGGCCTTGTTGGAGGAAGTGCTTCACTGGGGGTGGCCTTTGAGGTTTCAGATGCTCAATTCAGGTCCAGTGTCACTCTCTCTTCTTGTTGCTTGCTGATGCAGATAGAGAACTCTCAGCTACCTCTCCAGCACCATGTCTGGCTGCATATGGACATGCTTCCTGCCATGACAATAATGGACTACACTTCTGAACTGTAAGCCAGCCCCAAGTAAGTGTTTTCCTTCCTAAGAGTTACTGTCGTCTTGGTGTCTCTTCACAGCAATAGAAACCCTAACTATGACAGTTACTTTGTACCAAGTAATAGAAACTCACAGCTCCCAAGGTTACATACAAAACAACATCTTCATTAAACTGTTTCACAGGACTACTGGGAGGAACCTATGAAACAGGAGGCACCTTCATAGTAACTGTCCAAGTCGTCATCATAGAAATAGAGCTAAAGGAGATAAAGAAAATACAAAGTTGTCAGAAATGAGAGCTCCACTGCACGACCAGGTGGTAGGAGTAATCTGTAAACGACTTCCGTTTCTGCTACTTCCTCCCAGAGGTTCTTTTGTTTCTCAGTACTCCAAAAGCCACAGGTCTAATGCATCAGGTTGTCCTGTGGGTGTTTATTAGTAGTGACTGATGTGAGTGCTACTCCTGGGCAGGTGGTCTTGGGTGGCTAAGAAAGCAGGCTGAGGCAGTGAGGGGAAGTCAGTGAGCTGTGTTCCTCTGAGGCATCAGCTTCAGTTCCTGCCCTGACTTCCCTAACATGGACTGTAACTTGTACGCTGAAGTAACTTCCTTCTCTATGCTGTTCCCGCAGTGGAGCTGCTGTATGAGAAAGCAAACTCGGACACTATTATCAACTCTTCCCAAAGTGCTTTGTGGGGTAGGTGCCCGAAGTGGTACAGGGGGATTAGTATTCTATAGATCCCATTTTGTGTACGGTACCAAGCTGTCCCCCAAACCAGGCCAGTCTTTCCCCCTTCCCATCAACACTTCAGTTTTTGAACTGTTCTGATCACAGAAAGTTCACAGGAAGGATCGATGGCAGAGGGAGTAAGCAGGTTCCTGAGGAAATGTTATGGGGGAAGCTTTAGGTCTGTCTTCTGTGAAAGCTTTAGGTAGTGGGCAAGCAGAAGCTGGGGGGCACTGCAGAATGTGACCGTTTTCAATCCACTACACTGTGGCCACCAGAGGCTGGTGAGGAGGACAGTGTTTCTGGCAGCACTAACTTCACGAACTGACAGCAAGTGTGCTGCTGAAACCCTGGCAAATGTGGTCATCATCCCACTTTAGTGGTAATAGTAACGTCAACAGTCAGGGTTCTGAAAGAGACTCCATTTCTCAAAACTTTCCAACCTTAGCAGGTTTTTTTTTTTTTTGTACAAATTAATACTGTTGAACCAGTCTTCGAAGAAATATACTTTGAGATATAGTATAGTGAAAATGTGAAGAAAAGAGATGGCCAACAAGTGTCTAATCGCTTTTAATAATTTATTTGAAACCTAGGATAAAGGATAGTTAAATGAATACCACATACCTACTTCTCAGAATTAAAAGGCTAATTAAACTGAACAAATCTTGATGGGAAGTGGTGGTGCACACCTTCAGTCCTAGCACCCCAGGCAGAGGCAGAGGCAGATGGGTCTCTGAGAGTTGAGGCCAGCCTGGTTTACAAGGTGAGTTCCAGGCCAGAGCTTCAAAGCAAGACCCTCAAAAAAAAAATTACAACAAATTAATGCTTATTTTTCAATTATAGAATATATGCTTACCACACAAAGGAAAACAAAGGAAAAATAGGCAAACTCTGTATACTTGGTTTTCTCCTTACTAAAACTATAGCTAATGTTTGGAGACAATTACTCTAATCCTCATCTTACTTTTAAAAACATTATTATAAAGCATATACAGTTTTGCATCATGTTTCATATCCACAGAATATCATAAATGTAAGTTTTCCTGGCTATGATTTTTTTTTTTTT
>CABHPP010132200.1:0-22539 GCA_902168425.1 Peromyscus attwateri
TTATTCTATGAGGCACCTTCTGACATGCAACAGAAGTGGCAGTCCATAACCCATAATCAAGAGAAAAAGGATGGAATATGAACAGATCTCAGATGGACACAGATATTGGAATTGATAATAAATGGCTTCAAAGAAAATGATGACTGAAATATTGGGGAACTTTTCAGAAATGGGATTAAAGCAACCCAAAAAAGCAAGAAGGTGTAAAGTGAGATATCTAAAATTAAAAAGATTCTAAGAGCCACAGGACCAGGGAGTTTACTATGGGACTGTGCCTCCTAGAATTGGCTGCCTAAACAAGACCTGAACATTGACAATATCAACAGACACGCTAATGTAAAAAGAGAAAATAATCTCATAAGATCTATTTCTGAGACAAAGAATTACAGCAACTAATGACTGCTGAGAGAGAGAGAGAGAATTACCCTCTCCCAGAAATAAGCCTTCTAGCTGGATATCCAATTAAAGTGGTCATCCCTGAAATCATATTCACACAAACAACAAAAATATTCATCAGGCTTTATTTGTAAATTTGTGCTGGTGCGAGCGTGTGTGTGTGTGTGTGTGTGTGTGTGTGTGTGTGTGTGTGTGTGTGTAAACAAATGAAACAAAAAGAGGCCATCAATTTGAAAGGAAGTAGGAAGTAAGGGGGCATGGAAAAAGTTGGAGGGAGGAGACATGGGAGGAGTTAGAAGGAGGAAAGGGGAGGGCTAAAGTGATGTAATTATATTTTAATTAAAATTTACCTTAATGGTACAAAACTTCATTTACTTAGTGTGACTTACTAGCACTTGGGGGATTGCTAACAAATGGGTTATAAAGCTTGAGCAGATAACAAAAGAAATGAATCATCAAGTTTGAATAATAGGAATAGACAATTAATGAGAGTCTTGGGACCTGTGCCAAATACCAAGAATGTAAAAATGACTGGAGAATAAGAGAACAGAGAGAGATTTTTTCAAGAAATAATTGCCCTAATGCCCCCAAGGAAGACAAATTTAAAAAGAATCACAGAGAACTAAAAGTGAATTTTTTTTTTTTTTAAAAAGAAAAAAATACCTATGAGGGAGGAATACAACGGTATAGTGTATTGTAGGATACATTAGAGTTTGGATGATGTAATGACATTTCATCGCTCTCAGGTTTAATACTAAGAGCACTAAACCAGATTTCTATACTCATTCAAATCAGTTCTTTTGGAAAATGAAGGTGAAGGTATGATGCCTTCAGATAAAGCAAAAGTGCAATATACATAGTCATTGACCCTGTCTTACAAGATATGATAAAATATCTGCTTGGGCTAAGGGAAATTGATATGATATGGACACACAAATCTCCAGATAGAAACTTAAAAATTATAGAATTTCACAATATCTGAATTAATAGAAAAAAAAAACTTGTTGCCTTATCATATGTTTATAACAAAATGTACTGTAAAGTTTATGATATTTACAGAAGGAAATTTTCTGAAACATACAGCATGAAGACTGAAAAGGGGTAAGTGGAATTTACCACTACGTTAATTCCAAGTAGCCCAAAGTAAGTGAAGAAGAAGATACATTGCAATTTCTAGATGCCAGGACACAATTAAATGTAATACCAGGAAGTATGTCTAAAGTTTCAATAGAGGAATTGAAATGTCATACATAAAATATATAGTTAATTCAAAATAATTTAGGAGCCTAACAGAGAGACAAACACTACTGGGGACAAATCCCAATTCTGTAAAATGATAGAATTATATCCAACTGCATAATTGGATCTGTAACTATGTTTCTCATTCATTACTGTACTTCCACCATTTTCACAGTGTCTAATATATAAATTGTTCAATCTGTATCCACCAAAGCATGAAAACAGACTACGCACTTTCTTTGACTAAGAAGTCTAACGTCATCTACAGGGCTGTAATTAGAGATGCATTTAGAATTTGCATAATTTACTTTTCTACAGCCTCTCCCCACATCCTTAAAGGGTAGCTGATTGTGAAGCTCCTCTGATGGAGACAGTGCTGACAGAGTTAGGGGATGGTGCTCTACTCTCCAGCAGTAATACTAAAAGGAAATCAGGGGGTGGGGTGGTAGCCTGAAAGTTACCATAGTATCTCACCCCCACAGAGACAGCATATTTTCAGAGATGAATTACCATACATCCCATAATCATTTATATACTAAAGTATTCAAAATGTTCATTATAAATGCATATTTACAAACAAATGGTTTCTTTTGTATAATTGTATGTGCAGTGGTTACATAAAAGTCTCTGCTGTGAGGTATCCAACATGCAACATTTACTCTAACCCCTAACACATGGGATGCTTAGATTACTGATTTCTCTTGATAACTCTGAATCTTTTGTGATAAAATTCTATTTGTTCATTAATTCATTCACTCAACTTTTCTTCAGTACCTACTAGTTACTATCCCAGTGCAATACATTAAAAACACCTTATTTTTTTGTGAATTTTAGATTACAGAAGGTAAAGAATAAATAGTAAAATATATATAGAAAAACATACAGTAGTATATCAGATACTCAACAGGGATTGGATGTAGACTTCTTTTGGTAGACTATGGTGGGAGTTACATAGAGCAAGACATTACTAAAAACATGTTGGCTAAAAAGGATGCTTGAGTGGAGAGCAGTGAAGTCATGTTTTATCAAACATATATCAATGAGACAAGAAGGCATCACATGCATTTTCAAATTATCAAAGCATACATTGTATATATACAAATAAAGTGTTAACATTATTATTGAATTATTTATATAATCATTTGTATAACTAACTTGTTAAAGTAATACTACTGGATTCTATAATATAAAAATATAATACTTTAAATTGATTGGCAACGTAAACCACGAATTCTAATGATAGCTTCATAAATCATGTTTTTATAATTAAAACTAAACCAAATGCCTATCCTGCATCTATAAGTCAACCAAAGCTGCTGGCATGCTAGCATTTCAAAACTCCTGAAACGAAAGAGTACAAAAAGTAAAAATCATTTGTGCACATCCATGAGACACTTCCATTGAAGTATTATCAATGGAAGAGCATTCTCTACTCTTGTGGGTGAAGTTTCATCTTAAGTTTCTTCCATTACAGAAAACAAATAGGTTTCTCATCCAGCTGACTCCTCCGTTGCTCTGGTGATGCAGTTTTATATGCAAATGTTCATTTTCACTTTCTGTCTTTTCTGATACACAAGGAACACCATCGTATATAAATAATATGTTTCAATTCTGAATGAATGAGCATGAATCAAGAACTCAACAAATTCTGATAGTGGTAAGGGGGAGGGGCAGTTTTTTTATCATAATGAGAACTTTGCTAATCTTTTCTCTTTTTGCAGTATAGTGGATAGCAAATATTGCAGTTTTGCTTTAAGATAAAGGCTCCTACTCCATCATTCAGGACCTGTACATTTTCTAACTTAGGCTTGTGAATTATGCACATGTTTACTTGTGGCTCCTAAGCTTGTGAATATCAGGTAAAAGAAAATGGCCAATCACATTTTGAGCGATGTAGTGCCTTTCCCTGGATCAATATCTATGACAAAAACCACTGGAGCTTCAGAGGCACTGTGATTCCATTGGTGTTTTCCTCAGAGTCAGTGACAGACTGATTCATTAGCAGTGATTTGGGTACTCAGGGTAGGACATGTATTTTTCACTAGTAACAAATGTCATCTATTTGTTAAAGTATTTATTTTTAGATGAGCTCATGAATTCTCCTTGCACATACATTACCTCCTTCTTTTTCTCTCAGTGTTCACTACATATTGTCAAATCTGTTCCTGAAAATACACAGCACATGATACTTTCAGGGTTCATACTATGGTATAATACTTTCTAAAAGGTCCTGACAGTCCACACAATTGCAATCCTTACTGGGTCCTATGCCTCTCCTCAGTGGTTCACCACTAAGAAGAGGAACAGCAATTACCATGGCTGACTATTAGGAGAAATACTTGTGCTTCATTTAACGCCTCATTTTCAGATGCCCAAAGCTAGCCTTTCTAATTGGCCTGATTTGTTTTGCTTGATTATAAAGCAGTTAGTTTCTCTATGAGTTAACTAAGAAAGAGTCAATCAGCATACAATGGAATTGCCTGGAAATAATCTATAGGAACAATGAAGATGAACATGTTTGACTCCACCCAGGGCAACTATAGTATCTCTTGGGTCCTTGCTTTCTCCTGATGCCTGTCTCTTTTGCTCCTTCTGTTTCGTTCTTAGTTCTTGTCCATTTGTCTTTGTCTTTGTCTAACCTGTACCTTTCATCTCTCTGATAAACTCTCCTGCTTTTCGCCTTCCTCGTGTCTCCTCATTCCTCCTGTTTCCCTTTATCTCTTTCTTGTTTCTGCTTTTACTCTCTTTCTCTCTATTCTTGACTCAATGAACCACTCATTCATCTGAGCTTGTTAACTTTGTGTTGATTTTATTCTCAGTGAACTGTTGTGAAATGCCTTTAGTCAGTAGAGTAACAATAGTAATAATTGTAAGTTCCCTTGAGCAAATTTAATAGACAAGACAACCAAAGTGGCACAGCTTTCCACATCCAACACAGGGTAAACACATTTAATCTGAAAACCCAGGGATTAAAAGTCTTTTATATTTTGGATGCTTGTAGTCTTTACCAGTCATTTGTGGCTGTTTTGAAAATTTGGAATGTCTGCACTCTCAATTATTTGAACTGTCCTGATTTTCTAGAGAAACCACATCTAGCAAGAGAGCAACGGCTGCTGGCTGGAGAAAAGAGATGTCAGGGTCTCTTGGTGCTTTGTTTGGCCCTCCCTTCCTCCCTTCCTCCCTCCCTCCCTCCCTCCCTCCCTCCCTCCCTCCCTCCCTCCTTCTCTTTTGTCTTTCCTCCCTCCCTCTCATCCCTTCCTCACTTCCTCCTTTCCTTCCTCCCCCCCTTTCTTCCTCCCTCCCTTCATTCCATTTAATTCTATTTGATGGTACTAGGAATCAGGCCCAGTACCTTGCCTGTACACTCTGTCTGTGAGCTGCATCTCCATTCAGCCTTGTGATCATTTAGAATTCCTCACTGAAATCCATTTTTTTTCCTTTCTTCTCTGAATAAATTGAAATAATGTCTTATATCGGGATGTCTCTTGTGTGGCATATTAGATTATCAGTAGCTTTTTGTAATTAGGGTGACAAGGTCTCCTTACTGGTTTGCTGTAAACTGCCCTGACAGCTGGTGCTATCAAGCCCTTTGTGCTCCAAAATGTCCTGATTCACAGGACACATTCCATGATCATACAGTATTAACAAACAGTGTGGTTCACCTCCCGCCCCCATACATTAACGCAGTCATTGCTGAAGGGCCACTTCACTACACCACAAACACTAGAAGAGTGTTTAAACATCATTTAAAATGCTATTTCTAAAACATACAATTTGTAGGAAAGAAGAAGCTGAAGACTGGGTGGATGTGGTGGTGGCGGGGGCGGGGTGTCATGGTAAAGGCCGCAGAGTAAAAAAGATAACTAGTTTAAGTCAGAATTCTGCACTGTTTGTTTGTAAGCCTGGAAAACTAGCCTATTTCCACAGAGCCTCTTTGATCTTACCTACACCAGGAGAGAAATAAGAACAGTGGCCTTTGTTCTTTCCGGGGCTGGGAAGGAGATTCAAGTAAGGTACATACAGCTCCTGGCTAGATATGTCTCTCCTTCATTAGTCAGTGGATGGTGGGAGAAATGTGCTTAAGGCTCAGAAACCAAAGCAAATGGAGTATTTAAAAAATAACAGCCAAGTCTCTTTGATACAGCAGTCATTAAGCACCCACACTGAAGTCTCTTCTTATACATTATTCTTGTAACAATAATCTGCTTTGGTACAAAAACACATATCAGACCTACAAGGGTACCATGTTTCTCAAGCTAACTCTTCCATTTCTAATCATGCCCAGTTTTCAACTGTTGAAATTTAAACATCTTTAATTATAGATCATTATAACTTCAGATTTTCCTTTTTGATGAGTTAACTGTGTATTTAACCAGAAAGACAACTATAGTTGAGTGATACTGATATTGATAGTAAGAGATCCAGATACAGTTTGAAAACTGTTTTTAATGCATATTGATTTTATAAAGTTTAGTTTCAAATCTAATAGAATACTTAGTATATAGCAGATGATCTCATTCTACCAACCCTATGCACAGTATTTGGTGTGTATCTTAGTCATTGTCCAGGCTATCCTGTGCTATAGTTGTCCAATTGCCTGTCTACTCTTCACTAATAATATATTAATAGAACTTTGGGGTGAAAACAACTTGTTTGATCTTGTTCATTCCATTCAAGCTCTCTCTCTAATGTCCTCTACAGTTTTTAGTCCATCATAATGACTTTGATTTTACTCTGAGTGAAATGGGTAAAAACATGTTTTGTGAGCAGATGGCTAATATTACATAGCTTGGTGTTTCATTCGACAGTATTCATTGCATACCTACTCAGACCTGGCAAAAACACAGTCCTTGGTCTCATATAGCTTAGATTTTAGCTGAGATGGCAAATGTGAACCCAGAGGAGTTAAACGCAGTACAGAAAAGGCAAACAAATTTCACCTTGGTGATGACCTTTCTCTGAGGGAGGATGCAAACAGCTCCTGAAATGCAGGGCTGGGACAATGATGGACAGTGTTTTCTACAAGGCAGGGGCAACACACGCCTTAGATCATTCAACTTTCACAAGAGCACCATGTGTGGTTAATACAAAAGACAAATTACAGTTAAGGACATTAAAGCTAGAGAGGTGTTCAGCCAGTGCGTGGCAGTACAAGGGTAGGCCACCTGTCCATCTGCCCAGTCCCTGGGCTGACATTCTCAGTTGGATCTTACAGTAACAATGGCTCCAGGCAATGTATGAGTTCATTTATTTGGTGAGTCTCACTGTGCAGTCTTCACATAGAGGAGGATATTTGCTTCCTGTCATAGTCTGATTCCTGTTTCCTTCTCCAGCTTCTTGGTTAAGACTTTCTATTCTACTTTGGATATACTCTTGAAGCCTTAGTGACTCATATTCCTTTTGCTAGAAACACTGGTCTTCATTTCATTTTCTATAGGCCATCCATCATCATCTTAATGGTACATAATAATAATACAGTTGAAGGGAAGGCTGCACCAGGAGATTCAATTTCTTTATCTGAAAAATGGAGCTAATAATACATGGCACGTACTAATCTCAGAAAATTGAAGGAATGAGCAGAGTAGTTGTTCCTGTAAAATCCTTCAAATATGAGAAGAAATAACATCTAATCCATTATAAGTTCCAGTGGAGATGCTACTTCCATAGGTTCAGTCCTTTTAGGCCACTGTACTCATTCTTCATCATTTAACAATGGGTCTTTTCTATAAGGTTATCAGTTGATAATTTAATCAATAAATATTTATTGACTGTATGACAAGGAGACTCCATGCTAGGAAGCTAGAATGAGAATCCAATAACATAATCAATGACACTAAGTGTTTGCAATCCATACCTTGCCTGCTCATTAGCATTGCCAGAGTGCCTCTGAAAATTCAGCATGCCTGATAACCCCAGAGCAGTTAGGTCAGAATCAAACGAGAAACCAAACTTGAGACTCCCATTTTGTTCTTGGCCAGGAACATTTCCTTAACAACTTCGCTTTCATAATTTTGACATTGCAAATGGATTCCTATTGGACTAGAGCTGATGCCTTCTAATTCTCTCTCTTAAATTATAGAACATTTGTTTTAATATATATTTCACTTGAAACGTTAGATTTCTAGCTCATGAAAAGTTGCAAAACCTGCAACACCATCTGTGTCGTTTCATGGCACTAATTAGCTGCCCTTTTGGGACAGGAAGTACTCTCTGTCTGTGTGTAGTTCTTCCCCTCATATCACACTACAGTATGAATGTTTTGCTTAGCACATTTTTATTAGTTCCCTGGCCTCTACATAGATTTAGGATTTCAATCCCTTATAGATTATTTTCTACAAGGACATTGTTCTGAGTTGAATTTTGTCTCTCACATTTCATATCCATCTGGAACCTCAGAATGTGAGCCCCCCCTTTTTGGAAATAGATCTTTGAAGATAAAGTCAGCTAAAATGAGATTACACTGGATTATGAGGAGCCTATATTTAATGCTTAGTGTCTTGTTGAGATGAGACCCACAAATAGCATGGTAGGAAACTTAGAATTTTCTATAAATTATCACTCATCATTGAAATTGTGAAAGCTGGGAATGTCCCCTGTGATATACATGACCTCAGAAAGTTTAGGTAACTATGTGCCCACCAGAAAATAGTGAAGGATTCAAATTCAGGCAGCTAGAGAGTAAGTGCAGATTTTCAGCTGATTAAATCAACAGAAGTGATGAACTCATACTATTTACAATGTTGTTAGCCATGCATGTATGGCATAAATGATAATCCATATATCATATAAATATGATTATAATTTACGTTCAATTTATCAGTGTGGGTGGAAAGATCCCTAATGATTTAATCCTACTTCCTCTATCAAAGCAATGGAAAAATCAGGGACAACAAATCAATGTCCTTAAGATGGATATGGATGGCTTCTCCTACTAATTTGCTTCTTAGTAACTGATGTGTTCAGGCAGGCTCACAATGTAAAATATTGTCCTTGATGCAGGTAACTCTGCAAGCAGCTCAGTATTTCAATTTGTTAGAAACTAAAACCCATAATGTTACAATTTATCATGACACTGAGAAGGCTTTGTTGTGGCAAAAAAAAAGAGAAGGCCATGGCAAGTTAATAGATATTTTCTAGAATCTTCTTATTACATAGAAAGTATCTTGACCACATAAAAATATTTATAGTAAAATTCTTTTTAGTCACACAGTCAAATTTAAGACACAAACATGAAATAGTACCATGTAAAATTATAGTCCTGATGAGGTGGGGGTGTTAAGAGTACTAACTGCTCTTCAGTTTCCAGCCACCACAGAGTGGCCCACCAGCTACTGTAAATTCTAGTTCCAGAGGATCTAATGCCCTCTTTTGGCCTCCATTGGCACTGCATACTTGTGGTATACCCATATACATGCAGACAAAATACCCATATACATAAAATTTTAAAAATTAAAAAGAAATTTAAAGAATTAAATTAAAAAATAGTCTCACTCTATGTGTAAAGGGTAAGATAATATAACACTCAAAGTTTTGTGACATTTGTCAAAAGCTTTATAACTTCAAGGTTTGCCTACTGAATGAATAATAGTGAGCTATTTAGGATATTGCCATGAAGAAATATCACTCAAGCTTATGAATAGACTGGCTGTATTTGCTGGGTTTATAAAACAACCCATTAAACTTTTCAGTTATGAGTGAAGAAGTAGTTCAGTGCTAGGCATTATACTTTCTTAGCAAGCCAGATTTCTAGGGTTCAATCTCCAAGAACCCTCAAAACAGAAACAAAGAGACTTTGAATTCCCTGAGATCCTCCAGAGTATATTATTAAAATAAAACATAATCCCCATATATTCATTCTGAGTAGATCTCATTGTAAATAAAATGGGACTAAGTTTTTAATCCTGAAAAATCCTAGTTTCACTCAATTCAATTATGCAAATACTAGTTAATGCTTAAGCTACATTAAATACTCATTGGGGTGATTCCTGAGGACCTTAGGGTTTCTATTGGATAGATGGTGGATTTTTATATACAAAACTAAATCAATTTGGAAAATTCTCTTCCTCCTATACCTCTTTTGCCTATATCTTCCTGCCTAATTCAAAGCTTTTAAAACTGTGTTGAATAGATCAGAAGCCTTGTCTCTTATAGACCTATGAGGGATAGGATAGAATGAAAAACTATCATGTTTTAAAGGTCTGTGATAAACTGTAAATAACAGATATATATATATATATATATATATATATATATATATATATAAACTTGAATAAGCTCCAAAAGAACTCTTCATAAAGGTAGATGCTGAACCCAAGGATGTTTATCCCACCAAGAATAGAAGCTTAAAATTGAAGGCAGTGTGTGTACAAAACTGGCTTGAGGAGTACCATCGTGCTTAACCCATCTTTTTCTCCCTAGCAAGATTTTCAATGTTCAATACATGTTTGTTAAATACTTGATGAAAGTTCATTGAATTGAAAAGGAGGAAGAGTGGATCTATCAATAAGCCATGAGTTTTTCCAAGGGTTCCCAGCACAACTAGCATTTCACTGGGACCATCTGAACTGCCAGATCCTAGCAAACCTGTCACCAGATGGAAAAGGTCACTGGAAAGCTGAGGCTTAAGAATTTCAGGCAGTACCAGCCTTTCTTGGTGAGTTTCTTATGTTAGAACAGCAGTTGGTTGGATTTGGGGAGGATAGGAAGGAAGCTAGCACTGGCAATAAACTCCAATAGTGTGCGAAAGCAGTGCTGTTAAAACACTCTCCGGTCATAAGAAGTGATGGGAGTTATGAAATTGAGATAAGGTATCTTTATGGAGAGAAAGCAATATTGTGCTCTCAGGGTACAATTTCGTAGGAAGCTAGTGGAAATGACTTCCTGGGCAAGGGAAATTATGGATCTTATCTTATTTTCTAGGTGGGTAAATCCATTGAATTCACTATGATCTCAGGATCACATGTGCACAGAGAATTGAAAATCCTGCCTGACAGACAGCTGCATTTATGCAAAGATCTGAAGTCAGTGTTGGAGCTGGCACACTGAATTTAAGGAGTATGAGATTTATCTTAGTGGGATCTCCATATCCTTTATTATTTTGTTTTACTTCACAGGGCACTTTCTAATTTGACCATTAAAACACAGTCCAATGAGATTAGCAAACTTGCTATCATAGTGCGTACTTCACCAAAGAAAATATTCACAAGCCTAGAAAACGCAAAGCTTAATTAATTGATGGCGGTCCAGCTGAGTCTTCCTGTCACTTCTTCTCACATTGAGCTGCTCTTTCCTTATGCCCTTGCTATTTAAAATGTGATAATCCTTCAGCTTTGGCTGGTATCCTATAAAAACTGCAGATGCTTTAGATCCTGCTTTGCGTTGCTGAATCAGAATTTGCATTTTAACAACATCCGCATGCGATTGTAAGTACATAAATTTTAGAAGGTACCATATACAATATGCTACATCGTCATCTGGAATGCCTCTATTTTCAGATTCTTATTTTAATTCACTGTGGATGAGGGATAAGTAGAGGGCACTATTCTAAGAATAAACTGCCAATCAATGAATCATATCAAAATATAACCAGATTCAAACAAAGGTGGTACCAATGACAGAGATTTACTACACATTAAGACATAAACTCTAAGCTATGTGTGGTGACACAAGTTTAGAATCCCAGCCCTGGGGAGGCTGAGGATGAAGCAAGAGTTCAGAGTATGCTGGGGTCTGTAGTAACTTCCAGGAAGGCCTGGGAAACAGCTGAAGATCTTATCTCAAAATACACGAAACAAAACCAAAACTACATCGAAAACCTAATCAACAATAACAGAATAACAAGGCAAGAGACTGAATCAGAGTTTTGCTACTTGCTGTGTGACCTTGGGATCACAACAGAACTAATGAGAACCATAAAAATACCAAAAATAGGGGTAGTTATTGTAATGGTCAAAGGCAAGTTATCTTCAGAATGGGCAGGTAAGAATGTAGTTATCTCATTATCTTAAGCTTGATATGTAACAGAACTTTATTCTAGGTATTTTATTTCTAAGAAATCAGAAAAAACAAAACATTTTTTTCTGATCTTGTTCAGTTTTGAACAAAAAGTCACTTGTAGCCGGGCTGGCTTCAAACCAGCATGTCTCTTGTCTCCACCTCCCAAGTCTTAAGATTACAGAATGTACCAAGATGCTCAGCACTAAAAAGGAAACTTTTTTTTTTCTTTTTCATCATTGCATGGTTATTCAGACTTGTAATCCCAGTATTGTGGAGGCAGGAGAATTTCTCTAAATTTGAGGTCAACCTCAGGCTCAGAGTGGGATTCTGTGACCAAAGAAACGAAAGATGAAATATTTAAGAAGCTCACCTGGGGATCTTCCCCAAGCTAGACTTTGAAAGTTATTACAGAGAAGTGATCCATGTCAGCTCTGATCTATGGAATTCTGGAGGCTGACACTGGCTCAGGGTTACTTTAAATGTCCAGTGAATTATCCCAGAAAAATCCTTGACACATTTTGGTTTTTAGACATCTCACCACAATGAAAATGATTACTCATTTTTGTCCATTTTCTAAAGAGCAATAAAGTTTAGTAGTGATGTAACTTGATCATTCTCTTTGGGGACATGCGATATTTCCCGTCTAAAGTTTAAAAGATTAGAAAAAAACATTCTTGATACCTGTGGGACACCCGGGGAGAAGCTCAGATAATTTCCCCTCTCAAGAAGACCTAGACAGACCAGTTGATTTGTGCTGAGTCCCAGGATAAGGGACTGTGGGTGGGGAATGATATGCAAGGAACCACAGTGTCCTCATGCAGGCCCCAATTTCAATCCCATCCTGATGATGTTATCAGAATACTTAATAAAAGGGAATTCAGAGTAAATTAACCAGTTCTATTACCTTTGGTATATGTACTTGCAATACAAAAATATGTATTTTTTTAGTTTTTGAGTGAATGAAGAAACACGAAAAATGCTTTACTAAAACATATCTAAACAGAGATAAGTTGTGAGAAGTTAATATTGTGTCATTGTTTCTCATATGGAAAGCATTTTCTAGCCTCATTATGTGTGGTATGAAATTTAAAATTAGGTCTCATAGACCACTGGGATAAAAATATATGAGGCCAATAGCAGTATGCTGCTTCTGGATGCAGAATCATTATTCTTTATAGTGCTGACAAATTCTTAAAATACAGGTAGAGAGCAAGGATTTGAAAACACTGCAAACTGTCCAAGATGTATGATGAGCTTAACTACGTGAACCAGAATTTTAATGGTGTATTTCAGCTCCACGTTTCTTTCCTTCTGCTTGACAGAAACATGTCTTATGTAGATCTTTATTTTAGGGCAGTGTTTGGTTTGGCACTTTTAAATGTCCATTAATTTTCATGGGACAAATATTTGCAAAGCCAATGTAGGTTGAGAGTAAGGATTTAAAGCTGGTCTTCCTGTTCAGCCAGGGTTGCTCATTACAACCTTGCTCAGTGGCTCACTGCTTTGAAGGGCCATGTCCGTTTCAACTAAGTGAAGGGAAAGGAAGCAAACTTTTTTGTTCATAATGAAAACTAATGACATAAATTATAGACCACAGCCTTTTTCTAAATATTGCAAAAGTGAAACTGTTATTTTCAAGTGGATAATCATTAAAGGAACTAAAATTGCCTTAAGAAGTATAAATGGACATTTTTTAAATACTCCATTTTTTAATAAAGAGCAGAGGATTATGTTTAATTATTATTATATGACTCACACTTTCATCTTTATGCTCTTTTATTTGAGGTTTCTTAGTTCTAATTTTTTCTGAGAGTATATTAATTCTTATGTTTTCTTCTTTGGTTGCTTTTTCTTTTACTCATATATTACATTTAAGCTATTTTCCTGTTACCCTCCATTTGACTTAAAGTCTTTTGTCTAGTTTTTCAGTTATTCCCAGCACATTTCCTTTATGTCTAATGCCTTACATCAGGCGTTCTCCCGAGAACCTTCCATGGATTAACTCAGTCATCACCACATGCCCTATGAGAAAGGTATCACAATCCACCCCATCTAGTGAAAGGACAATGAACCTGGAAAGATAGTGTTTTGCACAAATGACACAGCAACCAGGAAAGCCAAGATTTGAACCCTATAATCTATTGCTGGAACCCAAGCTCTTAACAGTTAACTGTTGAGTAGATGAAACATCACAAATTAACTGGTCAAAAACCATGCAGGTACTGTGGGGAGAGGAGAGCTTCATACAGACTTTGTAAATATGGCACTCTCTCACTATTCCTGGGCCATTGATTCTAGAGTCGGCCTCTCCTGAGATACCAAATCCTCAAATGTTCAAATGCTTTATACAAATGACATTGTATTTTCATATGTAACCTGTGAGTCTCTTCTCTCATACTCTTTATACCCTTGATTCATTTTAATACCTACTACAATGTAAGTGCTATACAACCAACCAGTTGCTGGGCTGTCTTAATTATGGAGTAATGAAAAGGGGGGGGGAAGGCAGTGCATCCTTAGCTACAGAGATATCTCCTCTCTCCCAAGGCAGCATGGTTACATGCAGAGTCTGTATATATGGCAGGCTGGTGGTACTATTCTATAATTCATGAATCAGCAAAGGCTAGTTATGGGAAGAAAGAAGAGTTCTTAACAAGTAAACGTCTGCTAGACTTGTATTATCTTGATAGTCTGGTTATCCCCATCAGCCTCTGCCTTCTTCAGCAGGTTTCCAGTCCTTGCACCCTTGCTCTATTGGATTACCACTTTAAATCAACCACGGCATGGGGTGCCTGCCTTCCCTTGATGGGCTCCTCTCTGTCATCTAAAGATTTCTAGAGGCAGCCATTTAGAGAACAGCTTCTCCCGCTGCACTAAGTTTCTTCTGAGCTGGGATCCCATCCTGCTTCAATCCTAAGAGGGCAAAATGAATGGAGAAGGAACTTAAGTATAGAACTTCCTACGCTTCTTTCTGTGACAAGTTTCTCTTTTCTGGTAGAATAGTACTCACGGACAACCTGGTAACATCCAGAGTCAAGATTCTAAAGCCCAGAGGAATTTTTCATCTGCAATTTATTGGATGGAGTACAATTGATTCAGTTATATTGATTTTTCAACTACACACAGGCAGAGTCCTCCAGATGCCAATGTTCTCATCTGGAACTATTTGTTAGTTACTCATTGATAATTTTGAGGCTTTTAAGAATTTCTGAAAGACAAATAAAATGGTAATTTCCACATTGTTTACCTTGTATGTGTGTGTGGTGTGTGTAAGTTTGTTCACATGTGTGTATGGGTACATAGGCCCTTCTATGTCAGTGTGAAAGTCAGAGGTTGGTAGTGAGATTCTTTCTCTATTGCTATCCACCTATATTCTTTTCTACAGTCTCTCACTGAACCTGGAACCAATGGTTCAAATAGATTGGCTGGCCAGCAAACTCCCAGAATATGATATACCTGTATCTGCTCCTATCTTGTCTGTGTAGGGAGTATAGATGCTTCAAGAACATGCACGGTAAACACTTTTACCCACTGAACCGCCTTCTCATTCCTTGTGTTGTCATTCTTTTTAAAAGTTTGTTGCTCATTGTAGCAGAGAAAAACTATATTACATATTTTTCAAAATTAATACAAAATGATCCATGCTTAATGCACAGCATTGAAACAACTAATCTATTTCTCTAGTACCATTGATTGCAGAGTCCTCAACAAAATGCTAATTTAATTAAGCTTTAACAGTTTTCATCCCGTACTCTGATTATAAAATACTCAACTAATAATGTAATCTTAAATACTAATAATATTTAAATTTTATGAGATTTTTTGCATGCACTCGCTTCAAATTAAATGTTCTGTCAAAACTAATATGTAAGACTCTATGTAATTCTACTTGTGTTTATCTGTAGTCATTGGAGGACTTAGCAGGAAAGAGAAAGCAAGCATAAGGTATCTTGAGAAGGAAGAAGGGAAGGGGAGGATGGTTGGAGGAAAGAGGAAGAGGAAGGGCTGTTTCTAAGGAGGGCATTTTTAGTTTACAAGTAAGGCATGAGATGATTTTCTCAGAGCCTAAGAGTGTTCCTGGGTTGAAGTAGCATTATACACAATTAATTTGATAGCACTACCTTAACAAAATACTGAATGGCTTATCTCATAACTTGGGTATCTTTTTTTATTTTTTGTTGGTTTTATTTTGTTTTCCGAGACAGGGTTTCCCTGTGAAACATTCCTGGGTGTCCTGGAACTCACTTTGTAGATTACACTGGTCTTGAACACAAAGAGATCTGACTGCCTCTGCTTCCTGAGTGCTGAGATTAAAGGTAACACCTGGCAAGCTCGGGTATCTTTAAGTAGAAGATCAAAGAGTCATCAGACTCAGTATCTTCTGGGGTATCTCCACTTGGCTTGCAGATAGTCACCTTCTCACAGTGGTCCTTTTAGCCTTTGCTTCTTCTTCTTCCCTCCCTTTAAAGGATAATAGTCATAGCACATTAGGCCTACCTTAATTACCTCATTGTAGCTTAACCCCCTCTTCTTTATCTGAAAGTTCAGTTGCTTTCTGATGCAGTGAAAGGTCAGACTTTACCAAATGAATTTCAAAGTATGTATTTAGTCCATACTTAACAGTAGTCTTTCAATATATGTTTGCTGATTGTTGGTGGGGTAGATGAATAACAACTGAGAAAGGTACTTTGTGGGTGATGTTCTTCAATACTATAAACTAAGGTCGGAAAGGGAACATGTTGATTCCTTCTGATCATCAGAAGGCCAAAGACAATTCTGTTTAATCAGCTGCTTTTGCCTTCTTCCATGAATGCATCATCAAAATATCACAGGCAATCATCAAGACTCATATACATCTCATACTTTGATGGGATCAATATTTCTAAAACATATTTACAACAAAAATTCTTCAGTTATTAGATTCTTTCACTACATACTTCATTCAATACTAATTCATTCACACATGCTTAGGTGTGAAATCCATGTCAGGATTTCTATAGTCGTTTGAGAGACGAGTTTAACTGACTATACCTTCCTATTGCCCTGCATATACAAACCACATTCTTATATATGGCAGTGAGAGTTCTTCAGTATTCAGAACTTAACTATTTTTCAGTATTCTTTCCTCATCTGCTCCTATGGTTCTACTCACATAGGAATATCTTTCATTTCCTGTTTTACACTGTATAGATACTGTCCTCTCTAGGTTTTTTATATTTTTTATCTGCTCCCTTGCCTATAAAAAACACTTAACTTCTTGCATTCTAGCTTGAGTCCCGGCCTTTTCATAATGTAATGAATATTCATTTTTTTCATGGGTATATAAAATGAATTTGAGGGATAAATTAAGTAACTATCATTGCTTGGGTGTCTGGGAAGAAGGCAAGAGATTTACAGAGATTGAAATTCTGTAGATAAGGAAAGGTAAAAGATAAGTAGCATTTGTGAAGTTGTGGACATTAGGTTGAGTTTTAGCAGTTCTGTGAAAGCAGGAGCTCTGATCTATGTATATTGTATCTAGACTAGTTCTTGCCACACATTAGGCCCACCAAATATCTGGTTTAACAAATATATGTGAGTATTTATGTATTCATGTCCATCATTTATCATTAGCATGTGGACAAGGGAAACCAGCTCCTTTCATCTTTCAAGTATCCTTTCCCTCCAGATCTACCCCATCCTGTCAAGTTCCCCTTTTCTTCTGTCTTTTCTTTCTCTTGTCCCCTTTTGCTTTCCTAAATACTACTCCATGGTTAGGAAAGTAAAACAGAGAAAAATATGGCAACACACACACACACACACACACACACACACACACACACACACACCATTAAGTATGTCATCAAAGAAAATGAAGCAGAACATGATGAGAAAAAGGAATTCAGGAGAATTTTTTTTTTTTTTTGCCTTTTTGTCTCTTCTCCATATCCTTTTATTTCCTTTGTTATCTCATCAAAGACCCTGACTGGGTGAAACCATCAGCATCGTTCCCAGATCATTATGCCACATTAAACTCTGTATCCAAACAGAACTACCTCCTTCAATGTCATCCCTCCAGTGGAACAGTGCTGCCCTGACTGGAAAGCAATCTAGTTGGTTTATCATGAAGGCACTGCTGTTCTAGTGTTTTCTTGATCCTCTCACCTGGATCAGAAAATTCCAAGAGTGCTGCAGCTGCCAGAGGCAGCCTTTGAACTAATTAAGGAAGATTAACCCTCTCTTTAGCATGAAAATTATTTTCTCCTGGAGATTTAACGAGATATACCCACACCCCTAATATTTTGAGAACATCAAAGTGAATACCTTCATTCAGTTCATTCCACCCTCTCCAAAGAAACAAGACAAAACAAAACCAATCCTCAGTGGAAACTATCTTTCTAACCAGAGGGAATGCCATAGAAGATATCGTGTTCGAAAAAAAATGCAACAGCAATGTATTTATTTAGCATGTTTTCTCTATTAATTTCACACATAACTGCCATTCATTTTTGCTAAACAAATAATTGTCTTACTTGACATGAAAATGATCATTTGCCTTTATAAAAATGAGCTTTTTTTTTTAACCAAGGTCACATAGCAAGTTGACCATTGTGACACTGTGAAAGCTTTAAAATAAATGTCCAATTAATTAAAATGTAAATTGTTTTCATGCAGTGCTGACTTTGTTCATGATAATCAGATCCCATGGTTCATTATTCATGGGCCATGCATGTTGTCTTGTAAATTGTATAGGAATGTGGGAACACTAATAAGTTGTGAGTACAAATAAGCTAATTTTTTATTTCCCTGTATCTCATGCTTTGAAATGGGCTGACTTAATTTTAAACCATTTCATACAAAGAGATAAGAGCAGATAAATCTCTGGTAGCAGTCTGCAGCTTCAGAATTCCCCAATCAAATGGCTCAGTGTAAAGGAGGGGATGATGAGTACAGAGAGGCTTCTCTGCCTTCTCCTACAATGTCTTCATAGGCTGGTTGACAAGTCAGAGTTTTCCCTGAAGACTTTTCCTTTTCTTTCTTAGAAGTCAATTGGTGTAGCAATGGTCTCCATCCACTATGTTTTCTCCATGTTAACTCTTCCCAGATTTAACACCTCCCAAATTCCAAACCCACTCCAAGCTACAGTTATCAATACTGTGAGATATTGCCTTGGGGTAGATACACAGATAAATGGAATATAATGGAGAGTCTTGAAATAAGCCCTCATGTTTATGATTAACTACTTTCTCTCATTATAAGGCTCCAAAGTAATTCAATGGGGGAAATAATAGTCTCTTAAACTTGGTCCAATAACAGCAGGAATGGGCCATCTCTATACATAAAATCTAGCAATGCTTTGGTCCTAGATTTCTCTTTTAATGGAACTGTGAGAAATAAAATTCTATTAATTACAAGATACTCAGATTATGGTATTGTGTTCTGGCAGCCTCAATTAAGGAAATTATTGTTATCATTTCATGTACCTATTAGCATTGAGCCCTAAAATTCTGAAAAAAAAACATATCACATACACAAATGGGATGAGAGCTAATAACCAAGTACATCACAGTTGAACATTATCACTTTTATTCACTAGGCACCCTTTGACATTAGTTGTTTTTGAGTATCTAGCCTAAGATATAATTGAAGTACGCTATGACTCTTCAAGGTTCAAATATAATCCAACAAAACTGTACAGAATTTGTTCCTATGATAGGACCTAATCCCTGGTAGAAGCCATTTTAGTTGGACAGCACATCAAGATTGCTGTAATCCTTTTAAAAAACATATTGCCTTACGTTCCCTTAGAAGCAAACTTTCTAAGTTCTGCGAATTCAGTTCCCTCAGAACTATTGGATCATTTCGATGCCTAGAAAAAAACAAACCAACAAAACATAACAAAAGAAGACTACAGTGACTTCTGTGTTAAAGCCTGGAGGGTTTTGTTTCCCTTCAAATGACAATCTTGCATATTAGTTTATAGTTTTCCAGTATAGCATATTTTATTTTATAGAGTGACACCAAATCTTGTTTATTCTCTACATGGAAATTCCTCCCATGTACCTCAATAAGAAATAGTGTTCAAATAACTTCAGTTTCTAGTCTCATGCACCAGCTCTTGCAACGGAGACATCAGCAATGCTTTTTGAAGTTCACCCTCAGAGCTGATCAGCGGGGGCACAGGGCAGGAAGAAGAAGTGGCTCATTACTTTGTAGGGAGGGTGAATTCCAAAAAAAAAATTAAAACCATAAAGATATTTGACTATGGATATTTTTCCAGGTATTTCAAAAGAAGAAAACTTATTTGTGTTGCTTTATGGTCAGTGAATTAAGGTATATCAATTAATATAACATCAACTTTCTTTCTGAGCAATAGAAGACCTATATACTCTAGTAGACTATTCAAAAACTGTGTTCTACTAAAATTATCTTTAAGTCTCACAGAAATATAGCAAATCTTTTCTTTGTTCTGTAGAAGAATAATGTTGTCTAAAGAAGAAATTACATTCATAATTAGGTGTGTATGTGAGAATATAATATGCATATGTAAACAAATATATAGATTGAAACAGAATAGTTTTTGAACCACGAATCAGAAAAAATATTTCACATACACTATCAATGTTAAATACTTTATTTTCTTTGTAAGAATTATAAAGTATTTTATCTCAGTTTGCCACTGGGAAGAATGAATAAGATTGATTTTTTTAATGACAAGAAATTCTTATGAACAATGGAGTTAGGTATTTTCAAACTGAATTTTAAGTTTTTTACTCATACTGTGTTTGGATTCATGGTTTGGTAAGTGAAGAACATTTCATCTTGTCCCAAAGTATACGTACTTGGGTTCCTTCTGAGAGAAACAGTTTAAAGAAACAGGTGAAGCAGTTCATTTTTCAGAGTTCTTCCGGGCTTACCTGCTCAGAGCTGCCTATTTTGTAGGACATCCTCCTTCCTCCCTTAAAGTTCTCTTAACCATTCTACTCTCCATAAAGACGTCTCTTCTTGACCCCAACTAAGATTTCTTATTTACATCACATCAAAGTGATAATTGAGAAGTGTTTGACTTCCTTGTGGTTACCATACTACACAATATGGTCTAAGGGTGATGCTGCCTCTGTCTCAAGAGATTTTCAGTTATCCAGTATAGCCATATATATACCTTATATCCGGTATCCAGCCCTTCAGATCTACCCCATTGTGCCAAGCGGACTTTTCCTGTTTTCCCCTCTGCCTCCCTCACTACTATGCTAGTGTTAGGAATGTAAAAATGGAGCCAAACTTGGCAAAAACACTCACCAAAAAGTATGTTTCAAAGACAAAACAGATGAGAGAAAAGTTAAGGGATTTTTTTTTTTTTTTAGGTATTTGTCCCTTTCTCAAATCCTATTATGTTCTTTGTCCTTTTGGCCTTGAACTCATAGTTCTCATCAAAGCCTTTGAATCAGTGAAATCATCAGTATTCTGCAATCAGTATGCCCACACTGAACGCTGCACCAAAATAGAGCTACAGCATTCAGTTCCAGCTTTCCAGCAGAATAACACTGTTCTGACTGTCCAGAAAGCAATCTGGTTGCATTATCCCGAAGGTATTGCTGTTCCGTTCATATTTTTTTCCCTTTGTGCTATTCAGTAGAAAGAGAACTGGAATTACAGTATAGAAGAGGGAAACAATGAGGAAGGGAAATGAACTTTCTTTTCTTTGTTCCACGTACAGATGAGTTCAAGAGATTTCAGAAACTCACTTTAATTGGTAGCCCTTAGCATCCACTCAAAAACAGTCAGAAATAATATTACTTATAATCACAGCAGGTCTAGATGCTGCTAAATAGAAATCTAGTTTAAAAGCATAAAAAATCCTCCTCCACCACCACTACCACCACCACCAGCCCCCGGCAAAGGCCTGCCCATGGAACGCATGACTACCGAGCTATCAGAGCCATTTATTCTGAACCTGAAGTGTCCTGCAGCAACAGTTAGGCTAAACTCATCATGAAAAAGCCTTTCCTAATAACTGATGATATGATTAGCTTCTGCATTCGCCTAAATTTTGTTTGCTTAATGCCTTATACACTTTCTGTAGTCATATTCAGTTTTTTTCTTTCCTTTTTCCTCTCATCCCCCTTTTCTTCTCTTTGTTCTTAGTTTTGTCCTTATTCCATTGACTCCCTTAGTTTATCATTTTTAATTATTGATGATTATAGATTTAACCAATTTTCCCAGAGGAGTGTGTATATCGTTGTTTAAATGCTTCCTTATTGTTTTGAGAAATGTTCATCACATCTACCCTATGCTTTGTCCTCAAATGCAACAGTGACAGGACCACACCTATTTCCATTCTTAGGAATCTTGTAGATTAATCAGAGTAGAAAGCTTATTCATAATGATAATCATGAGAAAATATCTTGAAAGAAAGAAAATGGAATTTGTGCGAAAAAACAAAACAAAACAAAACAAAAACTCTGGGAAATGACTGATGATGACATCCGGGGCTGGGGATGTAATCCTGAAACACAGACGCTTAAATTTCATCCTCACCCTAACTTCAGTGTAGTTGTTCCTATAGCACCTCCTTAGTTGCTTAATTGAGAAGGAACATGAACAATGCTTACTGTTAAAGGTCCTCTTGTACAAATCCCTTCTTTTTAATATGTTGGTCTGATCCTTAGTCTCTCGGTGTAGATTGGCACAGAACACTGCAGCCTCTCTTGTTTCTCCCTAGGAAAGTATGCTCTCGGGTTGGGGAGCAGCTTGGCCTTCTCATTCACTCTCATTGATCCAGTATGCCTTCGGTAGGCATGCTTTCAGAGACCTGCTGCACTTCCTTAACCTCATCATACTCGATCCTGCCAGTCCATGTGTGGGGCTCATGGCACTTGTTTCTACCTAAGATTATGATCATGGCTTTCTTTTGTTGTCTTCATTTGC
>CABHPP010132200.1:22639-41087 GCA_902168425.1 Peromyscus attwateri
AAACTTATATATATATATATATATATATATATATATATATATATATAAGTTTGAGTCATATTTCATCTCTCTGAATCCCATTCTTCAACCACAAACCCTCAGTGTAGGATGGTTGTGACAACCTAGAAAATTCCAAGCACCCTTATTGTATAGGAGTTCCTAATTAAATATTGATCCTGGTATTGATGGTGGCAAGAGAAGTTTTTTGGTGCTATTATGTGAAAGTTATTTGGGAGTATTGGACAGTATAGACATAATAATCCAACATAAGATGTTATTCCTTCAAGAACTTAAGTACCAACCACAATAAATGCACGTAAGTGGGAAGTTTGTTAGAATGGGGTAACACAGGGCTTCATCTTAAGTCACTGAAAGGATCCCATAACAGTAATTATACATACTATTTTTCTACAACTTCTAGAGATGAAGGTTAAATTAAGACTATTGTATTAACCGAATGGAGAGATTTGTCTCAGGAAAGCTGTCATTTATTTCCTAAGCTATTTTCTACTATTAGGGTCCAAGAATAAGGTTTTGATCAGTTTTTTCTTCCTTGAGTACTTAGCGTACATACTCCATGAAGTGGCAAAATTTCCAAAAGATTTGATAGCTTCGCAAAAATTAATTAAGAAATAACTCCAACTTTACCTTACATGCAAAAGAAAATCCTCAAAACTCAGCAAAGACAAGGAGCTACATAGAGCTCTTAGCTGTACAGCACTTGCCTAACATGATCAAGTTCCTGGGTTCAATCCCCTGCAACACACACACACACACACACACACACACACACACACACACACACACTTTACACCTAACAGAAATGATGTCCTTCCAGAACACAGGGATACAATTAGATTCTTCTATGAAAATCTGTGGTTGTTTGGCCAGCAAACATGTCTGAATAAAACCCAATAGCTGATAGGCATGTGGAAGAGACTGCCACGTTGAAACCCTAACTTGGTCTTCCTTCAGGGTGGCCCCTATCACCACATGGTGAACTCTGACATTTTGTAAACAAGACCTTTAAAATTTATTTTCCTTCCTGCCCATGAAAAACAGCCCTGCATTAAAACAGAAGTGCTGAGACTCTTCAGCAGAGATTTCCTTCTTTGTGAATTATTTATGCAGGGATGGATTGTTCCAAATCACTAAACCACTGAGTTGAAAGGGCTGTTAAACAAGCCCACTGCTGCTGCTGCTGCTTCTGCTAAACCTAAACTGTCAAGCAGATGGGGTGCTAACCTGCCAGAAGATTCCTCGGTAAGTGTTCAGGGCATCGCCACCTCTGCACAGGAAAAAATCCTCAACAACTTCTTTTTTGCACACTCTGGATCCAGTTTGTAAGAGGTATTTTAAGTATAGATGAACTCCTTACTTATGTAATAATAATGTAAGTAATTGGTACTGGATAGCATAGCTTAAGCGGTACATAGTGCAGACTGATGCTGGAGACATCTTTGCTTTGTCTTTCCCCTCTCTTGATACCTTTTGGGGAGAGTCTCATTTTCTCTATGGGCAATCTATGATCCCTGAGCCTGTCAGTGAATCCCTTAGCTTACTTCAGTCTTTCAACACATATTTGTTATATTCCTACAGGTTTCTTGATGCTGTGTTACCAAGTGTGGTTTCAGCAGAAAACATGGCAGCCAGGTTTCTTTCCAACTGGAGGTTTCAGAGTTGCCAGTACTGCTTACCGTACCCTCTTCCTCATTTCTCTTTCCCCTTCTGTGCACTTGAATCTTTCACTTTAGGATGCTATGGGTCTTTCTTTGTAGTATATAGTCTCTAACACAGAAAAGCATTTGAAATCAAAAGGAAGGACTACATATTTTAACCCAGAAATTTCTAAGAGGAGTCTAAATAGTTAGGAAACAAACAAAATTAATCCACAAATGAAAGGACTTATAATCTGAACTGTAAAATTTTCAGGGTAAACTTCTGTTCTGTTAAGATGTTATGATACAAAAAGGAGTCCTCAGGCATGGTGTTTATGTGTAACAGTCCAATGTAAGAAGATTTTACTCTTTACCTTCTATCTTCAGTTATCTATTATAGAAAATTATTTGGAAGGTTGTGATGATCAGAATTGCCATGGAAAATATGAGAGGTATTAAAAACAATAGGTTAAAGCTGGAAAGAGGGGTCAGAGTGTAAAGGTGCTTGCCACTGATCCTGACAATATGAGTTCAATCCCCAGATCCCACATGGTGGAAGGAAAGAGCCATTTCCTAAAATCTGTTCTCTGACCTCTATGTATATGTACATGCATACCTCAGCACACATGTACAAATGCACATACATACACATAAAGAAATGAAAATTTTAAAAGTAGCTGGTTATAGTGCTTAAAATACTGACATGCTTTATTATGTTGTAATAAAAAGGAACAAGGCCCATCTTAGTGTTAACTCCATAGATAATAGGCTTTGTAGTGGAGAGGGCCTCACATATCCTCATTATTTACATACCAGGTCCTTAGCATGAATGGAGGGATGATCTTTACCTCTACTGCTTTTGAGCAGTAAGACCTTAGAAGGGCCTTAGTTCTTTACCTTGTTAAAAGCCAAGCATATAAATGTATGTGTCTCCACATTCTTTGAAGAAAAATGTGAAAGCCCCTAGTACATGGAAAGGACTCAATGAATGTATTTGTAAAGCATTGTTCTTTTTTTGTCCTATTTTTATACCCTCATGTATTAGTATAACTGGCCTTAAAATGCAATTCCCCCTTTACCTTTAGCTTTATATTTAAAATTAAGGATTCTCTACATTCTTGGCTCTTGCTTTGAAGTGTGAGCAACTGTTTTCTACTTTTTTCTACCACAGGTTATTTGGAACAAAGGAATTATAAAAAAGAAAGCACATTATCATTATACCATTCTTAAGTAATTAAATTATTCCAGAATGCAATTTTCATGAACTAAAATATATAATACCGAAGCCTAAAAAATTATATGCAACTTTCAAGAGATATGAGTAAGAAAACTACTTGAAATTTCAGATTGGCAGTTTTTTCCCTTCCCCAGATTTTTCAGTTCTAGGAGGATAAATGTAACACTGGAGAGGGTCTGAAAGTCCTTCTAGCTAGCAAACCATTTCTTTTGTGTGTCCAGGCTAAGACTTGAAATGATTCAGATTTGTACAGCACTGCTAGCTGTGAGGTGCAGGGGCTCTCAAATGCTTTGATGCACAATCCCATCATGGAGAATGCAAAGGAAAATAGGGTCAGAATCACAAAATGGGACAAATGGAACACTGGATGGGGGAGGGTTACTATGATAGGGCATATTCTTATGGGACTTGCCTAAGAAGTGGAGGAGCCAAACCTTTCTCATTCTTTGCTGCCATAGAAATTGAGAGAAGATATCAAATTTCAGAAGCTAAAGCATAACAATGACCTATGAGTTTCCTCAAATGAACAGGAAGGAATGAAAAGAATTATAACAGCATCTTTTTTTTTTTTTTTTGAGGGGCAATACAGAGCCAAGTGTTCCAGGGGAACTCAGACCCACCTGTGTGTTTATGTGAGTGACCTTGGGCAGATATCATCTGCGCCTGTGATTTTGTACTTTTCAGGTCCTGGAGGAAGCACTAACTATGTGGACCCTGTGGGTTATGTGAAGCCATTTCATTTTCACAGTAAAGTCTGTAGGAGCATAATGTCAGTACTTATTTATAGATAAAGAAATTGGGATAGTCATAATAGTATATTTAAAAGTCAATAATTTTAGAAACTAAGTGCATATATTGTCCCAAGGGAATGCTATGCCAACTACTGACCTCACTGGACTATGTAGTGGAAAGTCAGGAAGTTACATGATATATGCCAAACTTAGAGCTGCGGAAGCACCCAGTAAACACTACATAGGTTCATTTGACATTGCTATTTGGGTATACAAAATGTTTGGCATTGATATATGTGGCGGTTTGAATAGCAATGGCCCCCCCATAGGCCCATATTTTTAAATGCTTGGTCCTTTGGGAATGGTGCTACTTCAAGGAGATTGGGAGAAGTGGCCTTGTTGGAGTAGGTATGGCTTTGTTGGAGGAAGTGTGTCACTGGGGGTCTAGTTTCCTGCTCTTTCCTACTGCTTGTGGATCTGGATGTAGAACTCTCAGCTCCTCCAGCACTATGTCTGCCTGTGTGCTGCCATGTTGATAATGGACTAAATCTCTTAAACTGTAAGCAAGCCCTAATTAAATGCTTTCCTTTTTAAGAGTTGCCATGGGCATGGTGTCTCTTCACAACAATAGGACATTGACTAAGACAATGGCTAATATAAAATAAAGGAAAAATATAATCAATATTGAATTATTACTTATTTTGTTGGTTAATATGTTTCTCAGATGGGAAGGTAAATCAAGAGACAATATTTAAGTGAAATTTTGTGGTTGGCTAAGTTTAGTGTTAGGCATGAATTCCTTCCTAGTGAGTGAGTTTTAAGTCCAATTTGGTAGCTGTTGGTTACCCTCAGGATATAAATGTCACTATTGCACCTTTCAGAATATCTTGTACTCTTTTGCTTATCTTGCAGTTGTGGTTCATAAGCATTACAGTGAGAAAGAACTATTGATTACTTTTCTCCATTGGAAGCTGTGTGTATAATACAAACTCCACATATAAGACTCAGGCAACATCTCGGGGTAGGGGACAGAATGATAGTACAAGCCAGAAACCAGGAAATCCACTCAGAGACAGTGTCTTCTTCTTCAACAACAACAACAACAGCAAAGAAATGAAAGGGGGATTAAAGAGCTTAGGGAAGAGGGAGGGAATCTGCAAGGAGTTTGGAAAAGTAGGGCAGATGAATATAATCAAAGCACATTGTATGAAATTCCTATAGAATTAATCAAATATTATTTTAAAATTATAAAATTCTATTACAGTTCCTTGTTTCTTTCTCTTTTCCTGTGTGTATATGCATGTGGGCACACATGTGCTATGGTTCAACTATTGAGGGAAGAGGACAACTTGGGAGACTCTGTTTTTTACTATGTTAGCCCCAGGGATTGAATTCAGGGCATCAGGCTTAGTTGACTGGCAAGTGCCTTTACCCACTGAATCATATTGCCATCCCAACAATTACATTTGAAATGATTTGGAAGACTATTTTCTTAGTTTCTTCCAAAAATTTACATTGAGTGTACCCAGCTAGAAGCACAAATTAGAGACTAAGAATAATCCACTGCATATGATGAAAGCATGTATTAGGAATTCATCCTTGGGCTCAGGGATTTGCTCCTTGGACTAGCAAGATACAGTATAAAGTCAAACTTATGGCAATGATTTATTGTGTGCTGCAGAAAGGCACCAAAGCATCGTCAAAGGAGAACGAAAAATGGGGAAAATTCTGAAGATATCAGGTGCAAGCCTCCAGGAGCTGTCTCCCAAAGGAGCCACATAGGACTCAGCTAATTCCCTCAGCAACAAGTTGTCACACCAGTTTGAAATGTGTTCTCTTGGAAAGCTCATTAGAGACTTGGTGTAGGGAGTTTTATTGAGATCTGGTCTTGTAAGCAGCCTCTGCTTCATAGCCACTAAGATTTCAAACTCCCAGAAGACTTGCAGGAGTGCATTGTTTTGTACATCTAATTTGGATACAGTCACCCGCTCTTGTCACCTAAGGAAATAATGTGCGTCTTCCTGAAACCCTTAGTCCTTAGATGTCAGACAAGGGTGACAGAGGGACACATATCTACCTAACATTACCAATCTCAGGCCTGCTGAGATTACTCTTTCTAAATGACACCTTGAGGCATTTGAGACTGAAAGAGATGCCTGGTGTTGGAGGCCTTTGCATTGCTTTGCTAAAGAGAAACATGGGTGGCGGGAATGCAAACTTGTGCAGCCACTGTGGAAAGCACTATGGCATTTTCTCAGAAAATTGGGAATCGATCTACCTCAAGACTCAGCAATACCATTCTTGGGCATATACCCAAAGGATGCTCAATTATACCATAGGACACTTGCTCAACTACATTCATAGCAGCATTATTTGTAATAGACAGAACCTGGAAACAACCTAGATGCCCCTCAACCAAAAAATGAATAAAGAAAATGTGGTGCATATACACAATGGAGTAGTACTCTCCAGTGAAAAACAGTGACATCATGAAATTTGCAGGCAAATGGATGGAACTAGAAAAACAAAAACAAAAAATATTCTGAGTGGGGTTACCCAGACCCATAAAGACAAACATACTCACTCATAAGTGGATATTAGATGTAAAGCAAAGGATAATAACCAGGTTACAATCCACAAACCCAGAGAAACTAGGTAACAGGAGAACCCTAAGAGGGACAGCATGAAACACCCTGGGAGGGAGAAATAGATAAGATCTCCTGGGTAAACTGTGAGGGGCAGAGGAGAGGGGAGGGGATGGGGAATGAGAGCATGAGGGAACAGGATGGTTGAGGGGGAGGGACAGAGAGAGAAAGTAATGAAAGAGATATCTTGATAGAAGGAGGCTTTGTGGGGTTAGGGAGAAACCTGGTGCTAGGGAAATTCCCAGGAACCCACGAGGATGACCCAGCTAAGACTCCCAGAAATAGTGGAGAGGGTGCCTGAACAGGCCTTTCCCTGTAATCAGATTAGTGACTACCCCAATTGTCATCATATAGCTTTCATCCAGTGACTGGTGGAAGCATCCAGGCACGGGGCCCCAACACCTGGAGTCCAGTCAAAGAGAGGGAGGAGAGATTGTACAGGCAAGGGAGCTCAGGATCATTATGGGGAAACCCAGAGAGACAGCTGACTAGAGCTGGCCAGAGATCAGTGACTCTGGACTGACAGCTGGGAAACCTGCAGGGGACTGAACTAGGCCCTCTGAATGTGGGTGAAAGTTGTGTGGCTTGGTCTGCTTATAGGACTCCTGGCAGTGGGACTTGAATTTATCCCTGGGTCATGAACTGGCTTTTTGGAGCCTACTCCCTATGGTGGGATACTTTGCTCAACCTTGATGCAGAGGGAGGGTCTTGGGGCTGCCTCAACTTGATGTGCCAGACCGTGTTGTCTCTCTCATGAGTGGATGGGGTTTGGGCTTGAGGGGGATGTGGTGGGGAGTGGGAGGAGGAGAAGGAAGAGAAACTGTGGTTGGTATTTAAAATGAATATATATATATAATTATATATATATATATATATATTAAAAAAAGAAAAAAGAAACAAAGAAGAGAAACAAGAGTTGAGTTGCGAGGACATGGGTACACAGATAAAATCAGGAATGCATTCAGATTCTATCCCCACTTCTCTGTTCTGTGTACAAGAGGTAAAAAAGTATGACGTACCCATCGATTGCATTACTAGCTAGCTGCCTTTTTATTTATTGCATTTTCCTCTTATAGTAAAGAGACCTTTAGCTATACTCATGAAAATAAGTGTGGGTACTATATAACCATGTTCTACATGAGGTGGGCTTGCAACTTAAAGGTAACCTCTAGAGTACTCTTGGAGCAATCATCTTGTCATTTCAGAATCCAGGGTTGTGAAATATTGTAAATTCACTCATACTTGTGGACATTTGAATGTTTTATAGTCGTTTTCCTGCATGAATCAACCCAACATACTGAACTGACTCAACACTACTGAAGTTATGAGATGTCTTGGAGTTCATGTTGCCCTCTGGTTCTTAAACCTTCACTTACTTTCATCTGCTGAATAAAACATGGCTTTGGCTGCTGGATATAATTATCTAACCAAAAGCAGTCTCCATTCCTCTCTATGCAAAGCAAGAAATTAAAAGCAAAGTATCAGAATGCAGCCTTCCTGTATTATTATTATTATTATTATTATTGTTATTATTATTATTAGGATACTACTGCTGGCTTTATTTCGGAAATGTGACTATATAGCCTGTGCCCAAGAAAATAAGTAAGTAGATGATGTAGCTCAGTTATCAGAATGCTTGGTTAGCAGACACAAGCCTAAGACTTGGTATTCTCAGATACACCTGTAACCGAAGCACTTCAGGAGGCAAGAGGATCAGAAATGCCATGTATCTTCACTTACATATCCAGTTCTAAGCCATAACACATTACATGGGGAGAGAGAAGAAGGGAGGGAGATGGAGAGAGGGAAGGGAAAGGGGGGTGGAGACAAGAGAGGAGAGACAAGAATGTGGGTGATTAATTTTGTGAGCAAAAAAGGTTAAGAAGTGAATGGGAATAAAATCTTAAATTGCTGTTTCCTAGAGTAATAATATCACATGCAAATGGGAAAGCTATTATAATATTTATAATTCAAGCATATAAATATATATACCTTAAGCAATTTGAGTTAATGTTTCACCTTTAGAGTTCTCTGAAATAATAATAATAATAATAATTGTCTTAAAGGAAAAAGATGTTTGTTAACAGAACATTGCTCTCATTGTGGACCAACTTTATCAAAAATGGAAAAGAAAAGTGAATGCCAGACACATTTCATGCTAGCTCTGTAACTTCTGGAGGGAGGGTTGAGACTGAATTCCAGCTACTTGTCTTCAGTCTTTATAAGAGTTTAAATTAAAGTGTGTGTGGGATTTATTTACAACTTTCTAACACCCTTGCAGTTATATATAGCTGATAATTGCAACAGAATAAAAGTGCTAGATTTATTTAGATTTTAAACTATATTTTAAAATGGAAAATAACAAAACAGCATATATTTTTAAACTATCATTTGTCTAGGCACTGTTATTTTTAAGTAACTATTATTTGGGCTTGTTAATAATTAAAAACACGATTTGATTCCACAGGAACAGTTTACTTGCTTTTAAGAGGAACAGCAGAAAGAAACATTGGCATAAAGGCCATGTATTTGTGTGAGTGCTTATGATGTCTTCGTATTTTATTCTTCTTCCCAAAAGTGATACTACAATAGTGAGAAATGAGAAAATGTAATGGAAATTATCTTGGAGAATTCACAAATACTAAGAAAGTATAGCATATTTTCTTGAACAACCAATAGATAAGAAGTCAAAGGTACATTTTCTAAATATTTTGAGATGAGGGACTATGAAAACATAACATATTTAAACCCATCGGATACAGAAAAGTACTCATAGGAGGAGACTTTAAGTAATAAATGTAACATTTTTAAAATTCAAAATGGTCTAACATTATACCTGATGACATAGCTGGATCCAAAGTTAGCAAGTTGGAACAAAAATATATCAAATACAAAACATAAAAGCCAAAGGAAAAAGTCAATATACCTGAGAACTATTTCTTCTTTGAAAAGAGTAAAATCAAATCCCTAGCTCTACAGGGGCAGGGAGAAAGATAGAGGGGGAGGAGAAGGAATGGACAGGGAAGGAAAAATGCAATATGAAATTAGAAACAAAATTGGAAAGTACAATAGGTGTGGCGGCATTCCCGCTGAGCTGCACCTGGCCTGGCTCCAGAGAGTATCACCTAGCCCTAATCCGTCTTTTGTTTAGCAGACACCTTTGGTTTCCCTTGTTGCCCTCCATGTGAATCTTGTCTCAGAGTTTCCCAAGGATACAAAGACCTATACAAAACTTGATTCAGGGAACCTGGAAAACCGTGGTACCTGACAAATCAAGGAATTTGCACTTGGCATTGTATTGTTGGGAGCACCTTTCAGGTTGTTTTGAGCAGATGGAAATTACCTGGCTAAATTGTACTGGAGAGAAATAAAATTGGCCCGAGGCAAAGGGAAAGTGCTTCAGTCCTTTGAGGCTGGGCTCCCCTGCAGCCATGAAACGCTAGATTCATTCTTAAGATGCCTCCGAGTCTTCCTTCCATGGATCTATGTGAACCCACATGTCGTGACACACAGCAACAAATTGGTCCCGCAAAATTAAAGGATCAGAAGGAACTATCATGTGAAATTATATGCCAATAAACTGAATGACCCAGAATAAATGGGTAAATTCCTAGCAAAATATAATTTTACAAATTTGGAAGGAATCGAAAGCTCCCACATGCCAATAAGAAATATAGAATGGAGGTAGCATGTCAGGCTAATTAGTCACATACAAATCAATTGATGTGATATAGAGTATTAATAGAATGAAAGATTATAAAACACATGATATCTGTGTTTTGAGACTGTCCTTGTTCTTTCTCAGTTTACTAGATCATTATACATCATATACTATTAAATCAAATATCTTCGTGTGTTTGTGTGTGTGTGTGTGTGTGTGTGTGTGTGTGTGTGTGTGTAGTTTCTGCATGCATGAGACTGCATGAACGAGAGTGTATATGCAGACCAGAAAAGGAAGCTTAGTGTTCTGCTTTATCATTCTCCACTTTATTCCTTTGAGTCAGGATCTCACACTGTGCTAGAAACTACTCTGGTGCTCAGAAATACCCAAAAGCCTCTTGTTTCTTCTCCTTAATATGCTGATGTTATAGGTACATGTGACCACACCCAGCATTTTTACATTGGTGCTGGAATATGAACCAAGGCTTTGTGCTTCTGTGGCTATTGTTTTTACCCACTGAGCCCTCTCTCCTGCCCTCTGGGTCCTCCTTGAATTCCTTCTATCTGGTTTGCCTCTCCCAAATCCTTGGTTACTCTTTACCAATCTCTTCTTAAGAAACTCTTACTTCTTTCATTCTTAATTTTTACTATTCACACTATCCTGTGAAGTTCAATAACAGATAACACTCAAGGATGCTTTCCAGAACATACTTCCTGAGAGGTGACATGATTGAACTAACCCTATTATTTAGTTAGATACTTAGGGATCACTTTGTACCTTTGACTACCACTTGTCTCTATATTTGAACAAATTCTAGACCTTTAAAGTCCTAATTCTACTGCCTACAAACCTAAAAAGTTACCACAATACTTGATTCTACTGCTTTGGCTTCAGTTGTAATTTCTGTCCATATTATCCATACTAATATTGTACTTCCATTAATATGAATTCTTCAGAAAAATAATCTTATCAAATCATCTGTTTGCACAATGTCCTTTAATAACTCTATAGTATTTGTGGAAAATTAACTCTATATTATAAAAAAAAATTGCTTAGGAGTCTCCCACTGGAACATGGAGACCCTTCTCTCAGCATATCTACCCAGACATTCTACAAACCAGCCATGCTTTGTAGTGGTTAGCTGTTCCAACTTTGACCTGGAAGTACTACCCCCATTGAGGCTTTGGTAACTGTCACGCCTACAAGGCAGGGCTGAGACAGGAGCCCTTAAGACCCAAGATCTGGATGTGCCGGCTCTCTTGGTTCCTGGATCCTGGATTCTGAAGGTAGATTGAGCAGAGTTTTCCAGAGAACACCACTGGACTGTGCCACACCTAGCTCAGTCGGTAGAGCATGAGACTCTTAATCTCAGGGTCGTGGGTTCCAGCCCCACGTTGGGCACCAGATATTGGTTGTAGTATTATGGCAACTCCACATAGTTAAAAGGGAGGTTTATTTTGTGGGGTAACTTACAAGTAAAGGGATAGGTTACAGGGCCAGAGAAAGGTGTAGTGCAGTCCAGAGGTGTTCTCTGGAAAACTCTGCTCAATCTACCTCCAGCGTCCAGGATCCAGGAACCAAGAGAGCCGGCACATTTAGATCTTGGGTCTTAAGGGCTCCTGTCTCTGCCTTGTAGGTGTGACAGTTACTGAAGCCTCAATGGGGGTAGTACTTCCAGGTCAAAGCTGGAACAGCTACCCACTGCAATGCTTTAAGTAACTGCCCCCTTCCATCCAGCTGGAGCTCCCATAGCTACCACCTTCATTCTATTCTCATGATTTGAATATGAAATGTCCCTCATGGTTTTATGTGTTGAAAAACATGGTTCATAGCTCTTGATGGCATGATGGGACATAGTGGAAATTTTAGAGATGAGTCTTAGCTAGAAGGAATAGGTCAATGAAGATATATCTTTGAAACCTAAAATTGGTCCTCATTTGCTTTGTTCCTATTTCTGTTGTGAGTAGCCTCTTGCTGCCATGATGCTCTGCCTTATGATAGACCTATAATTATGGAGCCCATAAATGGGAACTGAAAACGTGACATGAATCTCCCCTTAAACTATTTAAGTTAGGTATTTTGTCTTGGAGACAGAAAATCTGACGAATGTACCACCCTGTCAGAAGCATCAAAAGTATATATTGAAGCATTTAAGGACATAAATTTAATTAATGTCAATATGTTAATGAGGAAGGAATTACAATTTCTACATCATAAATAAATTAAAAAAAAACTAATATAGGAGCTCAGGTTTATTTCCTGTGAGATCCTCAGATGAAAGACTTACCTAGAAACTGTGGTTGATAGCATATACTTCATGTGACTATCATTCTAGAAATCAAGCTAACTGGGAAGGATCCCTGAGACAGATGCCAGCATAGAACATAGTAGTAATGGTCTCTCCCATAGTAGTAATGGTCATGGCAAGGACAGTTGTATTGTAGCACCTTCTGTCAGAAGAAAATGTGGTATTTGAGGGAAGGTGTTACCCAAAATAACATTATTTTGACACTGTAACAGGATTGACAGAGCCCCAATCCTTTATTCAGGTGGCATTGACTTACACAGTCACAGGTAGAGATATAGCTAATAGTAGATTGCTCTGATCATTTAACTAGCAAGTACTCCTCCGGGACTACCCGTGAACCAGGTACTGAGATTATTTATATGCAATGCAATGTTTGCATGAGTACTTTAGTTTTAGAGCTTAAAATATTTTTTATGAGAAAACCTTTTGTTGATAGATTACTTATTTCTTTTGTTATGATTTAAAATTGAAATCCACCAGACAGTATGGATTGCCTGTTTTAGTTTTTAAAAGAATCAAGGATATCTTACCCTAAAGATTTTATCATTTATAAAGACATATTGATATGAATTTATATATAAATCAATAATGACATTCACTCCATGCACAACTGTTTATTGAATTCTTACTTTGAGCCTAGTACCTTAGTCAGTCTGCACAAAAAATATTCTTAATGTCCCAATCTACACTGTGAAGGTTCTGCATGTTCACACTCAGGTGGTAACATGTTTTCCTTATCCAATCTCCTACATTCATTTCTTCAGTATTGTTTGCATATATCTGTACCCTTAGGTGGCCTACAAGTAGTTAGCAGGCAGAGATTTTCTCTTATTCAGTTTTTGCTCCTCACCCCTTCCCATCCAGCTCTAAAGAAAACAAAATTAAACGTAGCTCAAGGCTGCTACCTGAAAAATGGCTAGTAATAAAACCTCAGTTATTAAAGGCAGAGTGCAGATCACAAAGGAATAATAGTCAGTCTTGTAAGTCTGCCCTGTGGCTACTTTGGGACCTCAATGATGTCTACCCCATGATTTCAGGCAGGCAGAACAGCACACTGAGCCTTTGATGAATGAAAAAGACGTCATTTTCAGTGTCTTTCCTACTCCCTGCACAGAGAAGATGAGTGAGGAAGTCCCCTTGGGGACATGGACTGGCTGAGACTGGAACACCTGCATCAAGTGTATAGGCACAGTTTTTGGATCAGTTCAGAAGGACATGCCTCCAGCCAAAAGTGACCTTAAGGAGTTGAAAGAATTCACTACAGTGAAAGGGGAAAAAATAATGAACATTTGTATGATGAAGAAAATCTGAACACTGCCCAACTCTCTTCACTTTTTTTTTTAATATTTGGGGTTTTCATTATTTAGAATCAATTTTTTAATCATATAAGGGGAAAGGATATAATCTTTCTTTTGGCTTCAATAACTTTCCTCACAGATCTAATTAGGTTAAAGTGAGTGTTTATTCTGAATGGTGTCACTGGACTCTCAGTGGCTTACTCCTTGGTCACAACCTACCTGCAATCTGCCCATCTTGCTTCTGAGATAACTAATTAGGCCATAATTATTCTGCATCTTACTAAAGTCAAGCTTTAAGCAGATTTAATCTTTCCTCCATTCATATTTTAATGATAGTTTTTAAAAAGAGAAATATTTCTCTCATTTTCCCCTCGAGGTTACCGAAGCTAAATCAAGTAACTGCGAGTTTGGTGGCTTTCAATTTTAAGTAACAACAAAAGAAACAGCCAGCCAAGCATGAATAGGTTTTCTTATAAATACACATTTTTACTTTCAAGAGATAAAAAGCTCATGCAAATGTCACCATGAATACTAAATGCAGTTTTGGATATGTTGAAAAGTCCCAAGGTTTTTCTCATACAAAAGATTTTTTTGAGTGCCTGTATGTGCATTGTTCAGTGTAAGTTTACTGCTCCCTTAAGGACTGGGGCAAAATCAAGAGAAGAACAGAGAGAAACCAATAAAAGTTTGTGCATCTGCTTTGGTGCTGGTTGACTTAGAGGATAGTCAGAACCCAGACAATCCCAGCCAGTGTTCTCAGCTGTTTGTTAGCACTTTATAGGGTCCACTAATCAACTTTTAGCAATCTTTCCTAAAGTTCTGGGTTGGTAACTCATTTTTAGTCTACTGAGAAATCAAACAACTAGCTTCTGTTACTCTAGTTAAGAGCAGGCAACCCCCCCATCCCCCGCAAGCCATGTTTCTCATCAGAGCCCAAAAGAACAGCACCTACACATTTGCTTCTTATCTGAACAAAGAGCTGTACCCTTTCACTAGCTACCTACCCTGTTTATCTAGTCTCATTGATCATCATCTCTAACCTCACTTTCAATGTCCTATCAAAACCTCTAGCACTGTGGTGAAATATATAAAATACTGTCTGTTATTGTCTCTGGCTCTCTGCTCTATAGTCCTTTCCCAATATTCACTGCTCTGACTAGAGCTCACATCGGTGTCTAGAATACTGACACAGTGTATAACTTACCTCTTTACTTCTAGAAAATGTTATTTCTTAAATTAACAACTAGGCAATTATCCAGGAAGACAGAGAAATAAGAATCTCATTTCACATGTAAAATAATTAGTTCTTAAGACTCTGAATATTTTGCTATGTCTTACTGAAATAAAAATAACAATCCTACCTTACAGGATTATTGTGAAATTACATGAATTAGTGCTTTTAAAATACTTGGCATGATAATAATCTGATTTCTCTTCTCCCCATTGAAAGTTGATATGAAAGTAATGGATAGGAAAACCTAAATAATAAATGTTTCAATATTTAATGATTTGCATGATACTACTTTATATCAACATCTATAACATAAATGTATGTGTGAATAAAGCTTTTAAGAAGTGAAATAGTCCATAATGCAAAATAAAAGGAAGTATGAAATAACAGGTTTTTTTTTTTTCTGCTTTGATAATGAACTTCTGCTGTGCTTTACTAGACAAATTGCTGAGGATGTCCCTTGACTATACAAAAGTGGAGCTTGCGTGAACTTTTCATAATTGGCAAAAAGGAAAAAAAAGTCACCTCAAAGGGAAAATTATAAAGGAGAAATATTCTACTCCTTCTAGAAAAACCAGCACAGACAGGGAGTTACAAAAGTTCATGATGGGGTCGAAGGAATGGGGAAGAAGGGCAAAAGAAGAGGAGCTTCTAAAGACGCAAATCCTCATTATGATGACCGATTGTTTAAGCATGCTTAGGGTTCTGAGGCTTACAGACCTCTTAAGTTTCAGATGGCAAACAACAAAATGTTACTGCTAATTAGATGCTCAATGAAATGTCACAGCGAAAGGTTAACTCTTTTAAAGAATGTTGTGTAGTCTTATATTTAAAATGTCATTGTTATTAGTTTTGAAGTAGCGCTCTCTAACAAAACAGGAATGACACATGTTACAGACAGAGATAAGATGTTATTTATCAAGAATATAAAAAATGATGAGAAAGTAGTGTGCAACCTTTGGTCTTGCATTAAAAACATTCACAGTTAATCATTTGTATAATGTCGAAAGTCCAGATTTATTTTGAAATATAGACTTGACCCCAGATAGACTGGAAAACACCACCATCATAGCCAGAATGTATGTATAGAGAATGTACATACTTTCTTGGGACAGCAAGGAAGAGAGTGAAAAAGAAACAGAGGCCAGGGGTCAAAGACTCACCAACGGGGACACTGTAAATTTAAGAGAAGCTTGAGAGCAACAGGAGATGTGCAGAAGGAAAGAGTTTGAAAATCATAACTTTTTTACCACCCACTAAAGCAGAAAGAGGTGGCCCATTGTTGCTTCTTTAAGAGGTGATATCTTTGGAAGGCAACTGAAGAGAAGACCAAATGTGGGTTATCTCAGTCAAGAGTGTGATGGAAGAGGTGAGACTGGCATTTGGTATGGCTCTAGCCTTGCCTTCTCTTAGCGGGTTTCTGCCATGGATACCATGAGCGGGGAAGTATAGGAAGGAATATGACATGTACTATTAATTTCTGCATCCCAAATGATGGGTAATCCATGGTGAACTATTTCCTTCTTCCAGAGAAACCAACTAGATTCAAGAAGGGAAATGAACTCAGCCTGTGTCTCTCAGCATGAAATCTGTCAACCTACTTCCTCTGACCCAAAGACTATATAGCTTTACATCCTGAGGACCAACAAGGACATTGCAACCACAGAAGGAGATGTTAATCTTACTCTTTCTGGAGATCATCTAAGCTCTTGGTCCCTGATGTATGTCATCCCCTTTTATTTCCACCGTGTGGAAAGGCCACTGTTATCCACAGTGCTTAGATAGGTGAACAAAGGTCCAAGGAACATTACATAGATTGTCCAAAAAGATGCACTGTCCATCACGGGGACTAATCCCTCATAGGTAACTCTAAGCAGCCTGGATACTTTGCCTTGAGGTTATTCATTTCAAGTGTAAACAAGGATCATTGTGATTAAGAACCACACTTATGAAAATAACAAAATCCCAAAGTACATATATATAGCATCTTTAAATGTGTGCATTTAGTTTATTTCTTAGAGTCAAGTTAGAATTTTTCAGGAATTTTATGCCAGTTTTTATTAACAATATCATGTATTTCTTAACAATATAACAGCTGGGACTTTTTGATGAGAAACTCAAGTATGTTATAGCGCTTTTTGTTCTTCAAAGGATGAGGGGTTGCCAAGATACATTGGTTTGTGGAGCTCAGCTAGACATGCTCTTAGAAAGAGGTGAGGATGCCAAATAGTATACATCCTGCAATGGTGTATCTTCTCCTGACTATTAAGAGCAGAAGTGCCCATTTGAGTTAGAACTAATGTTTTACAACCAATACCTAAGGTTCATAAGCCTGCTCTGCAATTTACAACTTGCTTGTTGACTACTGCATCCCCCTATCCTGTGAAATACTGTGTTGCCAATGCTAATTAGATGGCACAGAAAATTCCATTCAACTCACATTTAATTATATTAATAGGCTCAGGATGAATTGTTAATCCCAATTTATGGGAGAGGAAGCTGAGCTCAGTGTAGATGTTTGTGTCCATACAATTAATAAACTGGTGATCTGGCATTTGAATACCAGCTGTCTCTGATTTGAGAACCTATATTCATCTCATCATGTAGCACTGTCTGCACACAGAGGGGCAGGCAGTGATATGTGTAAGAGATCGAATCAGCTTTGTAATAAGGAATGTGCATAGAGAACCTATACAAGCTAAAAAAAAAACCAAAAAACAAACAAACAAACAAAAAAACACCATGTCTTCAGTTTTGTTAATTTATTAGAAATTTGGAAGTATAGATCAGTCAAAGAAATGTTCAAGGGCATAGTCTTGGAAGACTTAGGAAAGATAGAAGCCAGGAAAAGGGGTGAGAATATTGATTATGGTAGTCTGAAATAAGAAATAGCACAATGCATCGATAATCCTAGGATGCCATGACCAGGTACTTTTTCTGAAACCCAGTTTCTTTCTTCTACTGCAGATGAGAGCATTCATGTCTAAGTCTTTAGCGGAATTGTGGTCAAGCATGTAGAATCGAGCACAATACAGCTCTATTGCTATCACACTCACCATTGCTATGTACGCTAAATCAACCCTACATCTTACACTCCCTATTATTCTCAGATGCAGTGGCTCTACAAGGCATCTATCTATAGGTTCTCTCAGAACAGTTCCATACCTAAGCAAATCAGGGCTTTGATCCATGCTGTGGTCTTATGAAAGACTGAAGCAGGACCTTAACTCTGACTCTAGCTACATTCCTATAAGTCGAACAACAACTATTCACTCAACCTGTTTATTTCACTCACTGTCACTACCTGGCAGTGACATGACTGCACACTCTTCAGTAGCCCAGGTTTTCCCTCCTGTCAAGGCATAATGGAGAACTCACCTTTGCTTGACTAGATGATAAAACAATCTTAAAATCCTGAAATACAGTGACTTATTTTGGTGTCAGTCCAAACAGCTTCTTCTGGAATACAAACCCACAGAAGACCCTCAACTGGTAAACTGCCAAGACAAAGAAAGTAGGAAGGCAGCACTCAGGAGGCAGAGGCAGGCGAATCTCTATTAGTTCAAGGCCAGTCTGATCTACAGAGTGAGTTCCATGACAGCAATGCTACACAGAGAAACTCTGTCTTGAGAAAAGAAAGAAAGAAAGAAAGGAAGGAAGGAAGGAAGGAAGGAAGGAA